>JAWPHD010007963.1:0-121307 GCA_037043455.1 Cyrtodaria siliqua
CATTATGTATTTAGCGATCAGTTATAAGGTAAACTGTCTACCCGTGGGAAAACACACATATGAATAACACATATGCATAACACCATTATAATATAATGCAAACTCTTAAACATAACGTATGTTAGCAGGAGCAGCACAGCATGTGTAAACGTGAGTACAAACGAATACAAAATACAACATATAAATGAAACATTGGCACTTGAAAGTAACTTGCGCATATGACTGTTTACCACAGATTTTGGCACATTTTAATGAGGTAATTGAATGATTGAGAGCATGTGACAATAGCAAATGTAAATGACGAATATTAAAGAAATGAATCTGCTTTTGACCATATATGGTAATGGCGGCCATCTTGGATGTCGCATTGCCATAATTTGTAAAATTTTGGAATAATTTTACCTCAGTATATCATCCATGTGAAATTTGGTCAAAATTGTCCAAGGAGAAGTTGTTTAACCAAGAGCTAACGGACGGACGGACGGACGACGAAATATACCTCTATTTTAGCATTACAAGCAAAGGGCATAATCAATCATCAATGACCCTAAGAAACACACAACACATGAACTTGAAATGTGAAAGGGTATACAAGGAGTAAGTGTTACAAGGCCGAAACTCAGTAATAGTAAATTACTGCAACTGAACCAAGTTGTACCCCTGTAGAAGAGCCCATTTATGCCAGGGGTTAAAATATGTTGCCATGCAAATGTAATTCATGAAAATATGTTGCAAACATGCAACCCTACATGTTCATACAAAAAAAAAAAAAAAAAAAGATCATTTGCAAACATTTCACAAACACATCATTTTAAGCTGGAAAAAAAAATGAAACCCAAAATTACGGCTTTTATAGACAAAATTGGACTAAAAACGCTCAAAACTATGTATAACACTACGAAAAACTATATTCTGCGATTATTTATAAAAGTCTCCCTAGGAAAAGTTTGCCCCTCACCTCCCCCAATAATTGAAACACACTTTTTTGATTGTCAAATACCCCCCCCCCCCCCACACACACACAGACACAGACACAGACACAGACACAGACACAGACACAGAATAATTGAAACGTTCCTACCCCCATGGTATAGTACTTATAAGAAGTTTCCATGTTGAAACTAGTAGTGTTTGTGTGCTGTGTTTGTGTGCAAACAATCGAGGAAGAATAGTAAAATTTCAATTAAATTCCATTTCAGTACTGGATAAATGCTCAGGGGAAATGAATTTCCTGACATCATTTGCATAACTCATTTCCGTTTTAATTAATCAAATGCACGTGCGCATGCCTAGTTATACAGCTGTATGTTAGGTTATGGAAGAGGCATCACACGTTCGACTCTGTTGATGTTTTAACAAGGCAGACATACGGACTTTTTAAAAGACCTGACTTTAATAGTTTATCATAGTGTCACATGTAAAAGTTACACATATATACAAATAGTGCATAAACAAGCATGTATACCCGACCGTAATAACGACATATGAGACACTTAAAGGGGTACATCATTTTTTTTCTGGAAAAAATCTAATTTTTTAAAAAATGTTTTAGTTCTTGATAAAAAAGGCATAGAAATCAAAATAAAATGTTAGAACAAGGTCTAAAATTTGAATTCACCATAGATTTTGTTGGAATCGGGCGTAACATGTATTAATTAACCCCGGTGAGTAACCTATGATAGCACATATTACTGTTGGACCCTGGTGAGTAACCTAGGATAGCACATATTACTGTTGGACCCCGGTGAGTAACCCAGGATAGCACATATTACTGTTGGACCCCGGTGAGTAACCTAGGATAGCACACATTACTGTTGGACCCCGGTGAGTAACCTAGGATAGCACCTATTACTGTGAAACATGAACTTCCTTGTAAATAAGGAGTAAGTTTAAAGGTTCATTCATTATGTTTAGGCCCTTTAAAATGGAAAATAGTATTTTTCCAATTTGAAGTCAGACCCCTAGACTCCATTGGAAATCCTGCTGTATCCCCTTAAAATACACGTTTTATAATTCAATGTTCTCAACGGTATATATCAAGAGCTCGTTAGCAAGAAAGCGAACGATTCCCTCTTAAATGTACCTGTAGTCGCTGCCATCCATGCAACGAGTCTTCTCCGTTCACATATTTTACCGATTAGACCGATGTGAGCAACAGATGAATATACGAAAGGAAAAAGAAACGTATAATCAAGAAATTGCCTATAATTATACATCTAATTCCACGTGATATTCCAGATATATTTCAATGTGTTTTGTACAAAAAGGGGCTACAACTAATTACAGAAAGGACAACTCTGTCATATAGTAGACCTTTTTATCAAAATATACTTTGATACACGAAATTTATAAATATTGAAGTTTCGCTTGAACAAGTCAAGCCATGTCAGTATTGTGTTTAATGTTTTAAGAGATTGCAACGTTTAAAGCCTAAGTTGGCTCACCTGCTTGAGCCAAATGCGCATTCTGTCGATAATGAAACTTTAAAGGGGTAACCATTGGTGTGTTCGACGCTGTTTAAACCTTCTTTCCGAAAGGATAGGCCTAATGTCGCCCTGTACCATTCGATTAGCAGTACCATATTAAATATACACTATCTAGCGGAAATGCCCAGTATGCGTTTCTTTTTCTTTTCAGTATATAACCTTATTGTCAAAATGACTGAAGTAATGCGCCGTAAAATAAACATGTTATTGGGAGAAATCAAAAGTTTGGTAAAACGCACGATATACAAGCTTTTTTTCTACGTCAGTATTGCATAATGCGAACAGGCAGTTTTAAATCATAGAATGGATTAAAACTAAAATATAGTACACAATTGTCTAACACTAATAGTTTCTCCTTCCAGTGTAATATTCGCCTGATTCCCAATAAAAAATTACCACCTGGAATAAATGAATGAATGAACGAATGAACAAACGAACGAACGAATGAATGAATGTTGTTTTACGGCACGTCGACACATATATAGGTCATATTGTGCGCAAAAAAGTGACGAAGAATGGAAGAAATGTAACAGTAAGTTATTAAAAAGCCATGTAACACTTATTGTTAAACCTATTTACAAATAAGGGATGATATGGTAAAAGAAGTAACTATGTATATATAAGTCGATCAACAAATTTGACGGGCATGTAAAAAAGTAAATGCATATATACTGAAATAAATAAGTTTAGCACGATCTTTTGCATATCTAGCTTAAATAAACTGAATGTTTATTATATAATGTGAAGCATTTGATAACTTTGGCATGTCAGAAGGCGTTCTTGTTTTTCACTTATTATGTGAGATTCAAAGTAAGTATCAGAGTTATTTCCCATTTATATAATACGAAAATTTTCACATTAGAAATAAGAATATTATCAAGAACCGGGTTACACTTTATTAAATAACTATCCTGGGTTTCGAGTGATAAAAAACGCAAAAACAATTGACATTAACCTTGTCATTATAATGAAATTACGAACCAAAGTTTTAAATTTTAAAATTATCTCCCTTTATATTGAAATAAGAACGAAATTATAATTTCTGTAAAGCAGGTAAATTAAAACATGTTGCTACATTTTTCGCAGATATCGTTTAAACATAATGTCCTGCATATACTTGTTAATTATGTTAATTATATTGTTAATGGCGGCTGAAGCACATAGCCTTAAATCTGCTCAATGGGATTTACCATGTTATTTATGTGCTGAACTTATTTCTTTCAGTATATATAAAAAGTATTTTACATGGTATACATTCTGGTAATCGCTCACCTTGTAATAAATATAAATGAGTATAACGTGAATGCCCTATTCTGGATTACTACGTGAAAGGCATGTTTTATGTTCTTAACCTTTGACCCAGTAACCCCAAAATCAATAAGTCTTTACCATGGGTACTATTTCTGTAAAGTTTCAAGAAAGAGTTCTGAGCGTGATGTACAAAAGAAACACGCCACTCACCAGACTCTAGGTCGAAATGGTGACGTTTTAAATATATTATTGGTGCAATAAACTCAACAATTAGTAATGTGCAACAGCAATTTGCTTTGAATTATTTCAATAATAATGAATTTCAAATATGCTTTTATGTAGGAAACCTAACGGTCGCCCTTTTATGCCCCCACCACCGAATGGTGAGGGGGCATATATCGTTAGCCATGTCCGTCCGCCCGAGCATCCGTCCGTAAACGTCTGTGTGTATATCTCCTCCCACAGTTTTCAACCGATTATTTCGAAACTTTACAGGATGCTTACCTATGATGTCAAAATGTGCATATCGATTCGGCGTCAAAATCGACTTTGTATTAACGGAGTTACGGCCCTTTTTTCCCTTCTACCACGGTTTTCAACTGATTTTTCGAAACACAGGATGATTACCCGATGTCAAGATGTGCATATCAAAAGTTCGGCGTCAATATCTTCCTTGTATTATCGGAGTTTCGCCCCTTTTTTCGCCAAATTCTACTTTAAAAAACACACTAGAAATGTATCCATGGGACACGGAAGTCCCCACTAAAATATCATGTGTGTCTATCTTCTCCCACAGTTTTCAACCGATTTTTTCGAAACTTTACAGGATGCTTACCTATGATGTCAAGATGTGCATATCGATTGGCGTCAAAATAGACCTTGTGTTAACCGGAGCTATGACCCCTTTTTCCCGTCAAATTTTGTTTTCCAATGATTGTTTTTAGTAGGGACATCCATGTCCCATGTATACATTTCTTTTTTTTTTCTAGAAGAATATACAATATTAAAAATGTTTCAAATCATGGTACAAATGTCGTACCAATTAACATATGGTATTACGTATGGTATTAACATTATCATATTGTATTATCATTAGCATATGGAATTAGCAGTTAAATGTATTAGCATTAACATATGATATTAACATATGGTATTGGCATTAACATATGGTATTAATATATGGTATTAGCATTAACATATGGTATTGGCATTAACATATGGTATTATCATTAATATATGGTATTAGCATTAACATATGGTATTGACATTAACATATGGTATTAGCATTATAACATATGGTATTAGCATTAACATATTATGGTATTAGCATTAACATATGGTATTGGCATTAACATATGGTATTATCATTACCATATGGTATTGGCATTAAACATACATATGTTATTAGCATTAACATATGGTATTAGCATTAACATATATATGGTATTAACATTAACATATGGTATTGGCATTAACATATGGTATTAGCATTAACATATGTATTGGCATTAACATATGGTATTAGCATTAACATATGGTATTAACATTTGCATATGGTATTGTCATTAACATATGGTATTAGCATTAACATATGGTATTATCATTAACATATGGTATTGACATTAACATATGGTATTATCATTAATATATGGTATTAGCATTAACATATGGTATTGGCATTAACATATGGTATTAACATTACATATTATGGTATTGGCATTAACATATGGTATTGGCATTAACATATGGTATTATCATTAACATATGGTATTGGCATTAACATACATATGTTATTAGCATTAACATATGGTATTAGCATTAACATATATATGGTATTAGCATTAACATATGGTATTGGCATTAACATATGGTATTAGCATTAACATATGGTATTAACATTTGCATATGGTATTGTCATTAACATATGGTATTAGCATTAACATATGGTATTATCATTAACATATGGTATTGGCATTAACATATGGTATTATCATTAACATATGGTATTGCCATCGTGTTGTACAGGTCTGATATGAAATCTCCATCTATTTTTGAATGAAATTGGGCGTAAAAGGCTTAAATTATCTCTGGTACGTGACCTTTGTTTGTTGTATGGTGTTTACGTCATTTTCAACATTTACATCGATTTTTTTTTGTGTTGGAGGCAGACCACCCACTTTTCCTGGGTAGAACCGGTACTGTTACACCTCCAGCCATCGACACTTCCTCACTTACAAGTCGAGCTCCCAGTGGGATTCGAACCCGCAGCGGTGAGAGGCGAATATTTACAACGCAACGTCGTTAACCATTCACCACGGAGGACGCCTAGGCGGCACATGTCACTGTGTACAATGAATGTTCTTGTAATTAAATGATCGTTGTTAGGGCTCAGCCCCCGTTACTTTTAGGCCCTGTTCTTTAGAATAAAATATGTACAATTTTAAGTGGAACCACTACGGAAGGCCAGATTTACACCATTAAAGTATCAAATTGTGTGCTTTTTTTAAAGCGATATGCCAGCAACTATCGGACAGTTTACAGTTTCGTCTTTTAAATCCTGGCCGAATGGTCAACGACCGTCATATATAACCTATGACGTAAAACACCTTACAAAACAAACAAACAAACAAACATTTTAAAAATATAATACATTAAAGACATCGGCGGTCTAGAATGCTAAGGTCGTCCTTATATGACCATAGCAAACAAATACACAATATACATGTAGAAAGCAATGCGCTATTTTATGCAAACTGGCCCCTAAATAAATGTGCACGATCAGGGGCGTAGCTGTGTCTAATCAGTGTGTAGGCACAAGGTCTGGGGTAGTCCGGGGGCTTGCCAACACCCCTCCCCCCCCCCACCCACTCCCCCGTTGAATTTGTTTTAGAAGGAAAGCAAATCCTGCCTTCTGACGGTATTTTAAGCAGCAAACAAAATATTTTTAACCCGCGATTTCAAGCTATTTTAATCTCCGATTTTGCAACAAAAACATCGGAACAGAACAAAATAACATATATTAATATGAATACTTGCTTTCTGAAAATCATTCGAATTTTGTTTGGTCCGAAAGACCGCGAGCGAAAACAAATTTATTGCATTTTGGCATTTTTATTGTTTTGATTTCTGGGACAATGTGTAGGCACGTGCCTATAGTGCAGCTACGCCAGTGACGATGGACAATCATATCCGTGAGATTGCAACTAATGGGTTTCCGCATGCCGCGTCTCTCACAGTATGTGCACTAGGTAACAGAATAAGGAAATTAAAGGGACACACGGCATTTTTTTTTTAAAAAACAAACTCGCGTTGTCCTGTTAGTTTTTTTCTACGTAACTTGCATTTGTTCAATCATTAATCTTAATTATAAGAATAGTATCGATACAATTGTATTTTTTATATTATTAACTGTTGATTATATTGCACCAATAATATAGTAAAGCAAGTGGTCAAATAAGACGTACACATGAAAACTCAGTATTTTATTTATTTTTATGCAAGCAGTTTTTAAGTCAACATGATACAAGATTAATAAATCGATATGATTGATTTTTAATTCTTGATTAAAACTTCAAGAGTGTCACGTAACCCTTTATGTCACGTAAGCGCACAGTAGTCGGATTACGTCCGTGAGATACAATACCAAAATAAAACCTAAAACACAAATAATGAAGGACATGTTTATTATGTTTACTACATAAACACGTATTATTGGACGGGTCTCATCATTCGACACGAAGTTGAACAATTGTATTGAATGTTGTTTAACGGCTCATCAACACAGTATAGGTTATTTAGAGCCGCCCCAGAGAGAGGGGAAGGATAATAGGAATCCGGGAACCGTGCCCTACTCTTATTATCGAATAGATTCCTTTAATGGTTCTTTAACGTGCTCGACCGATACACGGGACCGCCCGGTTTAAGTCCCCATTCGACGGACGCGGCTAAGGGAAAGTGTCTTGCAGACGACACCGACGAAACTCAGTGGCACCACGGAGGACCGGTTACAAATCCGCCGCGCTATCGACTGCGCCACGCCAGCCCTCAAAAGTTGATCAAAACCTTTGTTATGAAGAAGAGAAGAAGAAATTTCATTGACTTATTTAAACAAATTGACAAGATTAGTACAATTTCACCTATTTATAAAATATTGCATGAAAAAATACAGATAACACGAATGAAAACAATCACAAAAAAAAGACAAAAAAAAAAAGACAAAAGAAATGCAATTGTGCAGTTGTATGTATAACTATGGTAGCGGCCACGATATTTATCCTTGAGCGGCCTCCTTGAGCGGCCACGTTATTTATCCTTGAGCGGCCACGTTATTTATCCTTGAGCAAGATAATTAATCCACATTGCATAGTACTGGTTCTACCCAGAAAGACATCAAGAGCGATTCATCTAAGTTGCAAGAACTTGTTTCGCAATCGATGTAAAATAAATATGTTTAGTTTAATTCAAACCCCCCCCCCCCCCCCCCCCCCCCCCAACACACACACACACACACACATCCACGCTCCTCACCCCCAAAATTCCATAGGCTGGAAATAGGTCCTTGAAATTACACAGTGCGATTTTGAAATAGTTATCAAGCATCATTAAATGTGTTTGCATATAATTAAATATCATTTTTGGGGACTATTTATTTGTTTCATCTTTGTTCTACTTTAGCTTTAAAGGGACACGCGGCAATCATGAAGTGTTTCAAATGGCTGTCTCGATTTATATATCCATACCAGTTTTAATTTTACCCTAGTTACATTTAAATAAATCAGATTTTAATTATTCACTATTTCGTCTTAATACACTATACGTTTAATTATTGGTGCAATAATATCAAAAATTAATAATATGCAAAAACACATTGCTTAGAACTATTCTTATAATTAATATTAATGATTGAACAAATGCAAGTTGTGCAGAAAAACTAGCGGGACGCCGTGAGTTTGTAAAAAATAAAGATTGCCGTGTGTCCCTTTAAATATACTATTGGTGTGAATATACTATTGCTATACAATCAACATTTACTAATATGGAAACAAGTGCGTTATGCTATTCAAGTACGTATTCATATAATGATATGCAAATATATGCAAGTTATTTAGAAAACATAATGAGATGCCCCGATTTTTGTTGTTGTTGTTGTTTTTAAATCAAGATTGCCGTGTGTCCATTTAAGATTATCTTGTATTTTCTTTAAACAAAAAAGGAAGAATTAAGCTTAATATTTACTTACTGCTGAAAATAACGTTTCGGTGAACTCCAGTAGTAATTCCGTATTGTACGTCTGTTCTCCCAAATTACCACGTTAACATTTAGGTTAATAATGTTCCAAATTAACACAAACTGCACTCTGTACACTCCGGCGACTTTGCGACAAACATGTGTTGTGTTGACATTAAATCCAAGCTTGTCTATATTGTTACTAAAAACCTCAAACATACCATAAAGTGGCTTTGAAAAGAGCAATATATACAGTCTGTATACACAGCTCGCGGTTTGTATTGAACTACGATATATAAAACTATCGGAATTTATTGCAATGTATACAACCGTCTATTATATTCATGTGATACCTGCAATTTAAGCCGCGGGATATCGCCATTATTCATAGAAACACGGCCACTAAACGCGCGTCTTTATAATAATAATAATAATAATTATAAAAATAAAACATAAATATAAATAACTGTCGCAAGATGACCCTAGTGGTTGGGGACTGACTCAAAGAATCAATGACGGTGACTGCATTTACATAAGTTTAATGGCAACTTTTAAAATATGTTAAATATATATACAATTATCAAGAAAAACAAGCGAATACACTGATGAAATATGAAAAGACTGTTCTCATGAACGTTTAAGACGTTCTTAGTATATCACAAATACTGAATGTGTCGACTGACTATATACGACACCAAAGTGTTGTTAAAGTTATAACAATGTTGATGTGCACAATAATTATGGTCTAGCGCAATGAATGTGATGCGCGAGAGCTCATGAAGATGATGATGCGCGAATCCAATGGATGATTGTCAAATTGCCTTCTGTAAGGGTTGATGACGCGATATATTTACACGTTAATAAATTATTAATGTTTCCTATAACAAATGAGCGACAAAACGTACAAGCTGATCGCTCAGGTGCCAAGACATTGTTGCATTTTAAGCAACATTAAAATTTTCAACAATATTCTACAATTGTACACTACACTGTCGTCACATATACTGCTATTGTACACTACACTGTCGTCACATATACTGCTATTGTACAATACACTGCCATACACTATTATACTATTGTACTCTACTATTGTATTTTACCGTCATCATGTGCGGCGACTTAAATAGTCTGCCCCAATATGTGCTTTCCACGGTCTATTACACCGACTCTACTGTTACTAATAACACTACTTCCTGCCACTACAAGAACTCCAACTTTACACATTGCATCCATCGCATTACCAGTATACTGTTTGCGAAATTGAGTAGGTCTCCCGTTTCCCTAATCGGCTTTGCTAACGTGTGCTGAAAGCTACAATGCATTATATATGTTGGTCTCGACGCATCGGACCGAACAGCACTACACTCAGAGTGTAAACGAAATACCTCTCTTTCTCTACTACACTAAGCATGCCCGATATGTCTACATCAACTGCTGTCTCCTTACCTACACTAGTGGGAAAATACATGGGACTAGTGTCCTCACTACTGCCTTCCTCACTGCAACATTAACTACAGTTAACACCCCCAGTTGCACATTATCGGTTCTACTAATATACTCGTTTAGCATATTCGCATGAAAGATCTTCAACTTTCCATTCATCTCGATTCGATAATCCATAGTGTTCACTATCCCTCTAACGTAAAATGGCCCTTTCCATTGTAATAACAGCTTGTTATTGTGGTAGGGAGTAACACTAACACCTGGTCATCTATCTTAAATCTCATAGCTCTAGCTTTTTTGTCATAGTACCGTTTGTGCTTGGTACTTGCCTTAACTAACTGATGTTGAGCTATCTTACAAGTCTCCTCTAGTTTCTCCTTAAGATCTAACACATACTGATATGTATTCTTAACCTCCTCACTATCTACTTCACCTGCCCACATCTCTCTAAGAATCCTCGTGGGACCTCTAACTGATCTACCGTACAATAACTCAAAGGGAGAAAATCCTAAACTCTCTTGTGGAACCTCTCTAAATGCACTGAGCTATTTGTCCCAATATTTGGGTCTCTCTGCACACATACGTCGTAACATTTGCTTTAACGTCCCGTTAAATCCTCGACCAAACCCGTTACACATAGGGTGATATGGCGCTGTCCTGATTTGACGCAAAGACAATAACCTGCTAACTTCAGCCATAAGTTCTGACGTAAACTGCGACGCACAATCAGTCAGCATTTCCTCTGGTACACCTAGCCTACTGAACATATCGACTAATGCCTCTGCTTCTCTCTCAGTTTCAAATGAGGGCAATGCTACTGCCTCCGGATGCCTAGTAGCATAGTCTACCATGGTTAAAATATACCTATTTTTCCTATCTGACACATGACATATTGGTCCGACTATGTATACGGCTACTCGTTCTATCATTGAATTTGGCACCTGACCTAATTGTACTTTGGTCACTGGACCTTTTGGTACTGTCCTTTGGCATACACCGCAGGACCTACAATACATGTAGTTACATCTCCACTAACGCATGGCCAATAAAAGTCTGCCAATACTCTATCTGACGTCTTCTTTACACCCATAATCGACTCATGAGCTACCATAAGCACTGTCGTTCTATACTTGGTTGGTACCACTAATTGGTGAAACTGTCTACCACCACTATCTTCAAATTCTCTGTGCAATAAACTATTCCTATGTACAAGTTTATAGTATCACTAACAATGGTCATTCTGTGAAGGTTCATAGCAGTCACATAAGTAGTTGTTGAGTTATGGTCCAGACAATATATTCGGACGGACGGATATACATTCAGACGGACAAAGTGGCATCTATTTGCTTATCCTTCGGGGTGCATTATAATTTTCATTTTTCAGAGGATAAGATGTCAATCTAGCATATGGACCTGAACAAAACACTACAAGAAGCACTTACAACGGTGCATACATATTTACACAGCCTAAATGTGTTGAATACAATGTAACATATGTCTAAGAACTTATATGTATGGGGTTTAACGTCGATTTTAGCAATATTTCAGATTCATGTAGCAGTGAGCGCAATGCTCAACTTTATAGTGCTACCACACTCGAATACCACACCGAAGGCACGTGTCATGATACCCCGTCCATTCACATTATGACATAAAACTGACACCGGGCCGACCAGTCCTAGAACTAGGATTCTTAGGCTACCACTTTTATGCAGTATTTGATATGACCCGGCCGGGGATTGAACCCACGACCTCCTGCATGCGAGGCGGACGACCTACCACTAGGTCACGCCGCGGTCTAATAACTTGTAAATAATGTAACTATTACGTTGTTTTCAAAAGCAACGATGACGATTTTTAAATATAATATTTAAATTCAAAAATGCTATAAAAACGAATAAGACATTAACACCCATAGTGAAGCCAGATAAAGCTGCTCAGTTATAATGAAATGTTTGTAAAAACACTTAATCGCAACAAACAAAAAAGTGACCATTGGGAAATATTTGAACCTGGAGATGGCTTTGACGAGGTGTATAGCTGTCGAATGTACACGAATACCATAAATATACTTAATTGATTCACTAATCGAGTTTCAGTTCTGATAATGGGCAGTGAAAACGGTCTTTATCGTCTGTTCTGGTACTGGGCAGTGAAAACGGTCTTTATCGTCTGTTCTGGTACTGGGCAGTGAAAACGGTCTTTACCGTCTGTTCTGATACTGGGCAGTGAAAACGGTCTTTATCGTCTGTTCTGGTACTGGGCAGTGAAAACGGTCTTTACCGTCTGTTCTGGTACTGGGCAGTGAAAACGGTCTTTATCGTCTGTTCTGGTACTGGGCAGTGAAAACGGTCTTTATCGTCTGTTCTGGTACTGGGCAGTGAAAACGGTCTTTATCGTCTGTTCTGGTACTGGGCAGTGAAAACGGTCTTTATCGTCTGTTCTGGTACTGGGCTGTGAAAACGGTCTTTACCGTCTGTTCTGATACTGGGCAGTGAAAACGGTCTTTATCGTCTGTTCTGGTACTGGGCAGTGAAAACGGTCTTTATCGTCTGTTCTGGTACTGGGCAGTGAAAACGGTCTTTACCGTCTGTTCTGGTACTGGGCAGTGAAAACGGTCTTTACCGTCTGTTCTGGTACTGGGCAGTGAAAACGGTCTTTACCGTCTGTTCTGATACTGGGCAGTGAAAACGGTCTTTATCGTCTGTTCTGGTACTCGGCAGTGAAAACGGTCTTTATCGTCTGTTCTGTACTGGGCAGTGAAAACGGTCTTTACCGTCTGTTCTGATACTGGGCAGTGAAAACGGTCTTTATCGTCTGTTCTGGTACTGGGCAGTGAAAACGGTCTTTATCGTCTGTTCTGGTACTGTGCAGTGAAAACGGTCTTTATCGTCTGTTCTGATACTGGGCAATGAACACGGTCTTTATCGTCTGTTCTGGTACTGGGCAGTGAAAACGGTCTTTATCGTCTGTTCTGGTACTGGGCAGTGAACACGGTCTTTATCGTCTGTTCTGGTACTGGGCGGTCTTTATCGTCTGTTCTGGTACTGGGCAGTGAAAACGGTCTGTATCGTCTGTTCTGGTACTGGGCAGTGAACACGGTCTTTATCGTCTGTTCTGGTACTGGGCAGTAAACACGGTCCTTATCGTCTGTTCTGGTACTGGGCTGTGAACACGGTCTTTATCGTCTGTTCTGGTACTGGGCTGTGAACACGGTATTAATCGTCTGTTCTGGTACTGGGCTGTGAACACGGTCTTTATCGTCTGTTCTGGTACTGGGCAGTGAACACGGTCTTTATCGTCTGTTCTGGTACTGGGAAGTGAAACGGTCTTTATCGGCTGTTCTGGTACTGGGCAGTGAACACGGTCTTTATGGTCTGTTCTGGTACTGGGTAGTGAAAACGGTCTTTATCGTCTGTTCTGGTACTGGGCAGTAAACACGGTCTTTATCGTCTGTTCTGGTACTGGAAAACGGTCTTTATCGTCTGTTCTGGTACTGAGCAGTAAAAACGGTCTTTATCGTCTGTTCTGGTACTGGGCAGTGAACACGGTCTTTATCGGCTGTTCTGGTACTGGGTAGTGAAAACGGTCTTTATCGTCTGTTCTGGTACTGGGCAGTAAACATGGTCTTTATCGTCTGTTCTGGTACTGGGCAGTAAAAAGGGTCTTTATCGTCTGTTCTTGTACTGGGCAGTGAACACGGTCTTTATCGTCTGTTCTGGTAATGGGCAGTGAACACGGTCTTTATCGTCTGTTCTGGTACTGGGTAGTGAAAACGGTCTTTATCGTCTGTTCTGGTACTGGGCAGTAAACACGGTCATTATCGTCTGTTCTGGTACTGGGCAGTGAAAAAGGTCTTTATCGTCTGTTCTTGTACTGGGCAGTAAACACGGTCTTTATCGTCTGTTCTGGTACTGGAAAACGGTCTTTATCGTCTGTTCTGGTACTGAGCAGTGAAAACGGTCTTTATCGTCTGTTCTGGTACTGGGCAGTGAACACGGTCTTTATCGGCTGTTCTGGTACTGGGCAGTGAACACGGTCTTTATCGTCTGTTCTGGTACTGGGTAGTGAAAACGGTCTTTATCGTCTGTTCTGGTACTGGGCAGTAAACACGGTATTTATCGTCTGTTCTGGTACTGGGCAGTGAAAAAGGTCTTTATCGTCTGTTCTTGTACTGGGCAGTGAACACGGTCTTTATCGTCTGTTCTGGTAATGGGCAGTGAACACGGTATTTATCGTCTGTTCTGGTACTGGGCAGAGAAAACGGTCTTTATCATTTGTTCTGGTACTGGGCAGTGAACACGGTCTTCATGGTTTGTTCTGGTACTGGGCTGTGAACACGATCTTTATCGTCTGTTCTGGTACTGGGCAGTGAAAACGGTCTTTATCGTCTGTTCTGGTACTGGGCAGTGAACACGGTCTTTATCGGCTGTTCTGGTACTGGGCAGTGAACACGGTCTTTATCGTCTGTTCTGGTACTGGGTAGTGAAAACGGTCTTTATCGTCTGTTCTGGTACTGGGCAGTAAACACGGTCTTTATCGTCTGTTCTGGTACTGGGCAGTGAAAAAGGTCTTTATCGTCTGTTCTTGTACTGGGCAGTGAACACGGTCTTTATCGTCTGTTCTGGTAATGGGCAATTAACACGGTATTTATCGTCTGTTCTGGTACTGGGCAGTGAAAACGGTCTTTATCATTTGTTCTGGTACTGGGCAGTGAACACGGTCTTCATGGTTTGTTCTGGTACTGGGCTGTGAACACGGTCTTTATCGTCTGTTCTGGTACTGGGCAGTGAAAACGGTCGTTATCGTCTGTTCTGGTACTGGGCAGTGAAAATGATCTTTATCGTTTGTTCTGGTACTGGGCAGTGAACACGGTCTTTATCGTCTGTTCTGGTACTGGAAAACGGTCTTTATCGTCTATTCTGGTACTGGGCAGTGAAAACAGTCGTTATCGTCTGTTCTGGTACTGGGCTGTGAACACGGTATTAATCGTCTGTTCTGGTACTGGGCTGTGAACACGGTCTTTATCGTCTGTTCTGGTACTGGGCAGTGAACACGGTCTTTATCGTCTGTTCTGGTACTGGGAAGTGAAACGGTCTTTATCGGCTGTTCTGGTACTGGGCAGTGAACACGGTCTTTATCGTCTGTTCTGGTACTGGGTAGTGAAAACGGTCTTTATCGTCTGTTCTGGTACTGGGCAGTAAACACGGTCTTTATCGTCTGTTCTGGTACTGGAAAACGGTCTTTATCGTCTGTTCTGGTACTGAGCAGTAAAAACGGTCTTTATCGTCTGTTCTGGTACTGGGCAGTGAACACGGTCTTTATCGGCTGTTCTGGTACTGGGTAGTGAAAACGGTCTTTATCGTCTGTTCTGGTACTGGGCAGTAAACATGGTCTTTATCGTCTGTTCTGGTACTGGGCAGTAAAAAGGGTCTTTATCGTCTGTTCTTGTACTGGGCAGTGAACACGGTCTTTATCGTCTGTTCTGGTAATGGGCAGTGAACACGGTCTTTATCGTCTGTTCTGGTACTGGGTAGTGAAAACGGTCTTTATCGTCTGTTCTGGTACTGGGCAGTAAACACGGTCTTTATCGTCTGTTCTGGTACTGGGCAGTGAAAAAGGTCTTTATCGTCTGTTCTTGTACTGGGCAGTAAACACGGTCTTTATCGTCTGTTCTGGTACTGGAAAACGGTCTTTATCGTCTGTTCTGGTACTGAGCAGTGAAAACGGTCTTTATCGTCTGTTCTGGTACTGGGCAGTGAACACGGTCTTTATCGGCTGTTCTGGTACTGGGCAGTGAACACGGTCTTTATCGTCTGTTCTGGTACTGGGTAGTGAAAACGGTCTTTATCGTCTGTTCTGGTACTGGGCAGTAAACACGGTATTTATCGTCTGTTCTGGTACTGGGCAGTGAAAAAGGTCTTTATCGTCTGTTCTTGTACTGGGCAGTGAACACGGTCTTTATCGTCTGTTCTGGTAATGGGCAGTGAACACGGTATTTATCGTCTGTTCTGGTACTGGGCAGAGAAAACGGTCTTTATCATTTGTTCTGGTACTGGGCAGTGAACACGGTCTTCATGGTTTGTTCTGGTACTGGGCTGTGAACACGATCTTTATCGTCTGTTCTGGTACTGGGCAGTGAAAACGGTCTTTATCGTCTGTTCTGGTACTGGGCAGTGAACACGGTCTTTATCGGCTGTTCTGGTACTGGGCAGTGAACACGGTCTTTATCGTCTGTTCTGGTACTGGGTAGTGAAAACGGTCTTTATCGTCTGTTCTGGTACTGGGCAGTAAACACGGTCTTTATCGTCTGTTCTGGTACTGGGCAGTGAAAAAGGTCTTTATCGTCTGTTCTTGTACTGGGCAGTGAACACGGTCTTTATCGTCTGTTCTGGTAATGGGCAATTAACACGGTATTTATCGTCTGTTCTGGTACTGGGCAGTGAAAACGGTCTTTATCATTTGTTCTGGTACTGGGCAGTGAACACGGTCTTCATGGTTTGTTCTGGTACTGGGCTGTGAACACGGTCTTTATCGTCTGTTCTGGTACTGGGCAGTGAAATCGGTCGTTATCGTCTGTTCTGGTACTGGGCAGTGAAAATGATCTTTATCGTTTGTTCTGGTACTGGGCAGTGAACACGGTCTTTATCGTCTGTTCTGGTACTGGAAAACGGTCTTTATCGTCTATTCTGGTACTGGGCAGTGAAAACAGTCGTTATCGTCTGTTCTGGTACTGGGCTGTGAACACGGTATTAATCGTCTGTTCTGGTACTGGGCTGTGAACACGGTCTTTATCGTCTGTTCTGGTACTGGGCAGTGAACACGGTCTTTATCGTCTGTTCTGGTACTGGGAAGTGAAACGGTCTTTATCGGCTGTTCTGGTACTGGGCAGTGAACACGGTCTTTATCGTCTGTTCTGGTACTGGGTAGTGAAAACGGTCTTTATCGTCTGTTCTGGTACTGGGCAGTAAACACGGTCTTTATCGTCTGTTCTGGTACTGGAAAACGGTCTTTATCGTCTGTTCTGGTACTGAGCAGTAAAAACGGTCTTTATCGTCTGTTCTGGTACTGGGCAGTGAACACGGTCTTTATCGGCTGTTCTGGTACTGGGTAGTGAAAACGGTCTTTATCGTCTGTTCTGGTACTGGGCAGTAAACATGGTCTTTATCGTCTGTTCTGGTACTGGGCAGTAAAAAGGGTCTTTATCGTCTGTTCTTGTACTGGGCAGTGAACACGGTCTTTATCGTCTGTTCTGGTAATGGGCAGTGAACACGGTCTTTATCGTCTGTTCTGGTACTGGGTAGTGAAAACGGTCTTTATCGTCTGTTCTGGTACTGGGCAGTAAACACGGTCTTTATCGTCTGTTCTGGTACTAGGCAGTGAAAAAGGTCTTTATCGTCTGTTCTTGTACTGGGCAGTAAACACGGTCTTTATCGTCTGTTCTGGTACTGGAAAACGGTCTTTATCGTCTGTTCTGGTACTGAGCAGTGAAAACGGTCTTTATCGTCTGTTCTGGTACTGGGCAGTGAACACGGTCTTTATCGGCTGTTCTGGTACTGGGCAGTGAACACGGTCTTTATCGTCTGTTCTGGTACTGGGTAGTGAAAACGGTCTTTATCGTCTGTTCTGGTACTGGGCAGTAAACACGGTATTTATCGTCTGTTCTGGTACTGGGCAGTGAAAAAGGTCTTTATCGTCTGTTCTTGTACTGGGCAGTGAACACGGTCTTTATCGTCTGTTCTGGTAATGGGCAGTGAACACGGTATTTATCGTCTGTTCTGGTACTGGGCAGAGAAAACAGTCTTTATCATTTGTTCTGGTACTGGGCAGTGAACACGGTCTTCATGGTTTGTTCTGGTACTGGGCTGTGAACACGATCTTTATCGTCTGTTCTGGTACTGGGCAGTGAAAACGGTCTTTATCGTCTGTTCTGGTACTGGGCAGTGAACACGGTCTTTATCGGCTGTTCTGGTACTGGGCAGTGAACACGGTCTTTATCGTCTGTTCTGGTACTGGGTAGTGAAAACGGTCTTTATCGTCTGTTCTGGTACTGGGCAGTAAACACGGTCTTTATCGTCTGTTCTGGTACTGGGCAGTGAAAAAGGTCTTTATCGTCTGTTCTTGTACTGGGCAGTGAACACGGTCTTTATCGTCTGTTCTGGTAATGGGCAATTAACACGGTATTTATCGTCTGTTCTGGTACTGGGCAGTGAAAACGGTCTTTATCATTTGTTCTGGTACTGGGCAGTGAACACGGTCTTCATGGTTTGTTCTGGTACTGGGCTGTGAACACGGTCTTTATCGTCTGTTCTGGTACTGGGCAGTGAAAACGGTCGTTATCGTTTGTTCTGGTACTGGGCAGTGAACACGGTCTTTATCGTCTGTTCTGGTACTGGAAAACGGTCTTTATCGTCTATTCTGGTACTGGGCAGTGAAAACAGTCGTTATCGTCTGTTCTGGTACTGGGCAGTGAACACGGTCTTTATCGTCTGTTCTGGTACTGGGCAGTGAACACGGTCTTTATCGTCTATTCTGATACTGGGCATTTAAAACGGCCTGTAACTGGCTGGTCCCCCTGAAACTCGATTAGTGAATCAATTAAGTATATGTATTGTATTCTTGTACAATTCCTCATTTATACACCTCGTCCAAACCATACCCATGTTCAAATAAGTAAGTTACTATAGAGATCATACAGTATATAACATGACATTCATTATTTGCAGAAGTATAGTAAGTTACTATTGAGATCATACAGTATATAACATGACATTCATTATTTGCAGAAGTATAGTAAGTTACTATAGAGAGCATACAGTATATAACATGACATTCATTATTTGCAGAAGTATAGTAAGTTACTATAGAGCTCATACAGTATATAATATGACATTCATTATTTGCAGAAGTATAGTAAGTTACTCTAGAGATCATACAGTATATAACATGACATTCATTATTTGCAGTAGTATAGTAAGTTACTCTAGAGATCATACAGTATATAACATGACATTCATTATTTGCAGAAGTATAGTAAGTTACTATAGAGATCATACAGTATATAACATGACATTCATTATTTGCAGAAGTATAGTAAGTTACTATAGAGAGCATACAGTATATAACATGACATTCATTATTTGCAGAAGTATAGTAAGTTACTATAGAGATCATACACTATATAACATGACATTCATTATTTGCAGTAGTATAGTAAGTTACTATAGAGCTCATACAGTATATAACATGACATTCATTATTTGCAGAAGTATAGTAAGTTACTATAGAGAGCATACAGTATATAACATGACATTCATTATTTGCAGAAGTATAGTAAGTTACTATAGAGAGCATACAGTATATAACATGACATTCATTATTTGCAGAAGTATAGTAAGTTACTATAGTAAGTTACTATTGAGATCATACAGTATATAACATGACATTCATTATTTGCAGAAGTGTTGTAACTTACTATAGAGATCATACAGTATATAACATGATATTCATTATTTGCAGAAGTATAGTAACTTACTAATTATTCTTAATCACATAATTTTTCACTTCTGATGTTTATCATTTCTCATCTCCGAGCGTTTCCCGCTCAAATTGTATATCTACTTCACTACTGAGGTAATAGTATTAACAACAACACTTTATATACACACAGACATATTAATAAACAGATAAGAAACTTTCCTATCTTAACCAATGAAGTAACCAATATGTCACGTGGCACCTTAACTTTTCCTTCTATCTTCTCTCTCAATTATTCACTGATTTTGATGAGAATACATTCAAAAGATTCATAGTGAATAGCAAAATGGGATTATAGTAATTTATGTTTATTTTCAAAATAAGAAATTGTATAAAAAGATGTTTAAAGTTAAAAATGTCATCATTTTTCGCTTTTCTCTTACAAATCAAGGTTTTGATATAGTCAAAGTTTTCGTCAAACTCCTTTTTTGCTCTAAATGAGAAAGCAAAATACTATCATTGGAAAGAAAATTAAATGTGTGATGGGATTTGGCATGAATGGAACTTGTATCTATAAAACTCTTCATGATATGTGTGTTTAAAGTTGGAAAATATTTTGTGAAATGTTCGCACTGTGCCACGTCAACTTTAGATAAGAGTTTGGTAGTGTCTACTCTATCTGTTATTAGGTCTGTGATATACCACAGTGGTAAAAGTAGAGGGAACAACGTGCTGGTCAATAACTGGACACAGCTGGAAAATAACTTGACCATATTTTGCATATAAATAAGATGTTATATCATGTCTGATCTCTGATGTTTTCGCGTTCCCATTGACAACCTAAGTAATGAGGTGATAGTACAACAATATATTATATCAGAGCAGTTGCAATAGTAGACGGAACCATAGAAATCCATACCATGTCTATGACAGAACAACCTGCTGGGAAATAACTGGACATAGCCGGGAAATAACTAAATATTTTAGTAGTATGATAACATGTTTCATCTATGATGTATTCCCGTTTATATTTCATATCAATCTGACGTATGGGGTGATGTTATAACCAACAACAATATATTATATCAGAGCAGTGGCAGTAGTAGACGTCCATACCATGTCTATAACATGTTTTATCTGTATTCCCGTTTATATTTCATATCAATCTGACGTATGAGGTGATGTTATAATGAGGTGATGTTATAACCAACAACAATAAATTATATCAGATCAATGGTACAGAGAACAACCTGCTGGGAAATAACTGGGCCCAAGTTTGTATTTTAATAACATGTTATCATTACTTCACTAATGAGGCAACAATGTCATTTACATCACTCTGTTATATCACAACAGTGGTAAACGTAGTGGGAACAACGTGCTGGAAAATAACTGGATCAAATACCGTATTTAGTTATCATGTTATTATTTCTAAGCTCTGTGCCCTGTTGTTTTCCCGCTCACATTGCATATCCACCTCACTACTATATTGCTTATCCACCTCACTACTGTGGTAATAGTCAAAACCAACAAAACTCTATTACAACGGTAAATGAAACAAAGTACTGAGAACTAACTGGATCTTACATTATTTTTTACTGAGTAATATGTTATCATTTCTCATCTCTGCGGTTTTCCCGCCCACCTTTTACATCACAACCGAGTTTATAGTATCACTCACAATGGTAACAGTATAACCAGCAACACTCTATTATATCGGAGCAGTGGTGATAGTAGAGGAAACAACGTGCTGGTAAGTAACTGAACACAGCCTGGAAATAACTTGAGTATATTTTATATAATAATAATTATCTGATGTTTTCCGCTCACCTTACACGTGGAAATTATATATATAATCTGCACTGATCCTGATATCAACCCTATACCAACAACAGTTACTAAAGATGAAATAAGCTCTGCAGCTAAATCACTTAACAGAGACAAGGCGCAAGATGTATGAGATAAGATAAGAAAAGAAAAATGTGATACAAAGTATCACATAGCGGCGTAAAAATAATTTCTATGATAGACGATGTAATGGAATTGGAAATAATAAAGTAACAAGACATTTTAATGTTTAGAACAACAATTTTAATGAAACGATGTGAATGTATGAAGTATATGAGAAAATGAAAATGTTATGTGCCCTTTCGGAAAAATGGATTGTCCTGTAGTCTATATACAGAAAATGTAAACACCAGCTGATGAACAAAGTGATCACACTATGTGCCAATACTGTTTATTTAGAAAGCTACATAAATGCAACATACAATTGTTATTATATTGCATGAAAACAAGTGTCACCAATACAAATTTAAGGAAAATACCAAGTACGTAATAATGCTAAAGTTACCCACAATATAATAATATTTAATAAGAGGCCCAAAAAGGCCTATGGACGCTCTACTGGCTGAGATAAAGCTTACGTATAAGGGGCAATAACTCTGTCAAAAATCATTCAACCGGAACATGGAAATGATATATTTAACTAGGCTTGGTACTGATCATCCCTGCCAAGATTCGTTGAAATCCCGCCAGAGATTCAGGAGAACTAGCCTTTACAAAGTTAGTGTATTAAAACCTTTAAGGGGCCATAACTCTGCCAAAATGCATTCAACTGGAACACGGTCACGAAATGCGCATCTAGGCTTGGTACTGATCATCTCTGCCAAGATTCGCTGAAATCCGGTCAGGGGATCAGGAGAATTAGTCTGGACAATGTTTGTGTATTAAAAATTAAAGGGACCATAACTGTGCCAAAAATCATTCAACCAGAACACGGCAATGACAGACGCAATTAGGCTTAATACTCGTCATTGATCCCTGCCAAGATTCGTTGAAACACGGCCTGGAGTTCAGAAGAGACTAACCCATAACAAGTTTGTCAAAAACCTTTAAAGGGCCATACTTCCGCCAAAAATCGGTCAATCAGAACATGACGATGAAGTGCAAAACTGGGTTTGGTACTGAATTTCTTTGAAATCCAGCCAGGGGTTCAGGAGACCTAGTCAAGACAAAGTTTGTGTATTAAAACCTTTAAAGGGTCATAACTCTGCCAACAATCATTTAACCGGAACAAAGCGATGATATCCACAACTTCACCTGGAACTGATCATCCCTAAAAGGTTTTGTTTAAATCCGGTCAGGGGTTCAGGAGAACTAGTCCAGACAATGTTTGTGTATTAAAACCTTTAAAGGGCCATAACTCCGCCAAAATAATTCAACCAAAACACGGTGACGATGTACAACTAGGCTAGATACTGATCATGCAAAGTTTCATTTAAATCCGGCCAAATGAAGGCCCTTTCGTCTTAACGAGGCAAAATACAGCATTTTTCAACTAAATCAAGGGCCATGACTCCAGTGTTACTAATCCGATTTGGTTGGTTTTCAAACTTGTCCAAGCACTCGTTGATAGTAACACTCTGTTAAAGTTTGGTAAGGATCGGATGAAAAATGAAGGCCCTGTCGTCTTAATGAGCCAAAATATAACGTTTTTAACTAAATTAAGGGCCATAACTCCGCTGTTACTGGTCCGATACGACTGGTTTTCAAACTTGCCTGAGCAGCTTTCATTGATATTAGCAATCTGTTAAAGTTTGGTAAAGACTGGATGCAAAATGAATGCCCTATCATCTTAATGAGGCAAAATATAGCATTTTTAACTAAATCAAGGGCCATAACTCCGCCATTATTGGTCCAGTCTGGCTGATGTTCGAACTTGTCCGACCTTTCATTGATATTAACAATCTGGCAAAGGTGGTAAAGATCGGTTGAAAAATGAAGGTCTTATCGTCTTAACGAGGCAAAATATAGTATTTTCAACTAAATCAAGCGTCATGACTCCGATCTATCTGGTTTTCGAACTTTTCCGAGCTTTCATTGATATTAACAATCTGATAAGGTTTGGAAAAAATCGAATGAAAAATGAAGGCCATATCGTCTTAAGGGCCATAACTCTGCTGTTACAAGTCAGATCTGGCTGTTTTTTGAAATTGTTCGAGCTTTCATTGATATTAACAAACTAATAAGGTGTGGTAAAGATCGGATGCAAAAGGAAGGCCCTATCGTCTTAACGATGTAGAAGTTATGGACGGATGGACGGACGACGGACAACCCGCCATCTCATAAGAACACAAGAGGTAAAGGGAGATAACATGTGATAATTGTATTAATTACACTGGTGTAAGTATTAGTCCTTGAACTCAGGTGTATCATTTCATTGTTCTCTAACTTAGGTGAACATATTTAACGGCAAGCAGCAACTTAAGATAATACATGCCTCTATAAATGAATTCACTTTTAATTATACTGATACACTTGCTGGATGGGGGCTTATGCACTCAGATAGTAATATACACTGGTTCAGGCAGTTGTAAATGCATTATAAATACATGCAGCTGGTTCTCATGCAGCTGGTTCTCTGCGAATAGTGCTGTTATGTGCTACTACTATTCAGAAATACAAAGTTATAACGTTCCTTTGTCTGCTGAAGTTATATTCAGGACATTCTTACATGTTGTTCATCTTTAGAAGAACAAATACATGTCCTCAGAGTTAGACCTATTATCCATTGAGGCCCTCCCAGGGGTTTTGGGTATCTGAGGAACATGGCCAATTACTTTTTAGGGATCTGGGGAACATTGCCAATTACTTTAAGGGATCCAGGGATCAAAGGCCTACTTTTAGGGATACAGGGAACAGTGGCCTAAAGGTGAAAACATGAAAAAGTACCTAATTGTTACGTATAATTGATATAATTTACTTTTAAAACATGCTATTTGGACTGCTGATCTCTGCTGACTGCTTTTGACGACTTTCAGTATTACCATTTATGACGGTTTTTAGTTGTGCCCATCTCTCAACTGGACGCTCTCTTCAGAGAACATCAACTTTCCTGTTCAACTGAAAGCATTTGCATGACGATGAACATTTGCCATGTGTCTCCATTTTAGCGCATCTGGCTGATCACGGATCATGCCGTGGTGCGTCGTTCGTCTGTCTGTCCGTCCATCCGTAACAATTATTTTGCGGCGACTACTTCTCTAAAACTATTAGATGGATTTTCATGAAACTTTATAGAAATGTTGCCAATAAGGTCTAGTTGATCCTAGCAAAATTTCAGGTTGATGTAAAATCCAAGATGGCCACCAAAGCTAAAAATAGATTTTAAAAATATAATTTTGTGGCGACTACTTCTCAAAAACCATAATGGATACTGATTTGGAACCTTTACCAAATTGACTGGCATGACATAGTGTTGGTAATAAAACAAAATTAATCTTGATTCGATATTAAACATGGTCGCCAGCGGAAATCTTTTTGATGGATTTTCATGAAACTTTGCATGAATGTTGATATCTAGTTCGAAGTGCTAAGTATCTTTGTTAACATTCTTTATTTACATAGAGTTATATATAGGAAACACTTTTGGCACTACTCCTCTGGAACTATTTGATGGATTTTCATGAAACTTTACATGCATGTTGCTCTTGATGTCTAGTTGATCCTAAGTAAACAAGAGGCCCAAGAGGACCGATGAACGCTCTACTGGCTAAAGATTTAACTCTGTCAAAAATCATTCAACCGGAACATGGCAATTGACATACTCAACTAGGCTTGGTACGTATGGTCATCCCTGCCAAGATTTGTTGAAAAACGGCCAGAGGTTCAGGAGAACTAGTCTGGAAAACGTTTGTGTATTAAAACCTTAACAGGGCCATAACTGTGCCAAAAATCAGTCAACCAGAACACGGCAATGGCATACACAACTAGGCTTGGTACTCATCATCCCTGCCAAGATTCTTTGAAACACGGCAAGGAGTTCAGAAGAGACTAGTCTGGAAAAGGTTTGTGTATTAAAACCGTTAAAGGGCCATAACTCTGCCAAAAATCAATCAACCGGAATACGGCGATGATATGCATAACTAGACTAGATACTGATCATCATTGTCAAGATTCGTTGAAATCCGGCCAGGGGTTCAGGAGAACTAGCCCAGAATAAGTGTATGTATCAAAAACCTTTGAAGCCAAAAATCTGTCATTCAGAACATGACGATGATATGCAAAACTGGGCGTGGTACTGATCATCCCTGCAAAACTTCGTTGAAATCCGGCAAGGCCTGGAATTCACCAGCCATTCTTCAAATTATTCTTAGACTTGAGTTCAAGTTCTCAAATTTCGTTTACAAATATGTCAATGATCTTCAAAGATAAACACTCGTATGAAGTGGCTATTTATTAGTATTCATCATATGTTATGAACGTCTGTACTTTAAACTTATAGCAATATTAGTGATTGAAATGTGCATACTTGGGCTTAAGTCTAAGAATATTCCCAAGACTGGTTGGTGAATTCAAGGCCAGGAGTTTAGGAGAACTAGTCAAGACAAAGTTTGTGTATTAAAACTTTTAAAGGGCCATAACTCCACCAAAATCATTCAACCGGAACACGGTGACGATATGTACAGCTAGGCTTGCTACTGATCATCCCAGCAATGTTTTACTGAAATCCTGCCAAAGAAGGTCCTTTCGTCTTAATGAGGCCAAAATATAGCATATTTCAGAAAATCAAGGGCCATAACTCCGGTGTAAATCGTCCAATCTGGCTGGTTTTCGAACTTGTCCGAGCTTTCATTGATATTAACTATCTGGTATACCAAAGTTTGGTAAAAATTGGATGAAAAGTGAAGGCCCTATCGCTTTAACGAGAAAAAAATATAGCATTTTTAACTAAATCAAGGTCCACAACTCCGCTGTTACTGGTCCGATCTGGCTGGTGTACGAACGTGTCTGAGCTTTCATTGATAGAAACAATCTGGTAAGGTTTGGTAAAGATCGGATGAAAAAATGAAGGCCCCATCGTCTTAACTAGGTAAAAGTTAACGGACGGACGGACGACGGACGACTCACCATCCCATAAGCTCTGCTGGTCTTGGCCAGTAGAGCTAAAAATCGGGCCAGTAGAGCTAGAAATCGGCTCTGCCGGAAATTCAAGATGGCCGACATAGCTAAAAATAGATTTGAAAAATAGAAGTTTGTGGGACTACTTCTCAAAAACCACTAAAAACTGAGGTGATATTGATTTTGAACCTATACCAAAATGACTGGCGTAACATGTAGTTGGATCTAAACGAAATTCATTTTGATTCGATCAAACATGGCCGCCAATGGCCATCTTTGATTACATATAGTTGTATAGGCATACAGGAAGTAAATCACTGTGGTATTCATGACTGGTGTAGTCGAAAGGAGTTCCCAAATATATAATCCGTAACTTTTTAGTGATAAACGGCATTTTTGAGTATTTAAGGCCTGTTTTTCTTGCTGAAATGACTTTATTGACTTGTTTGTGAGAGCTAAGAAACATGTGCATAGTTGTATGATGATTTTGTTTATCAACTTGAAAGTTTTGAAAGTGATAGTAGAACTTTAAGAGGTGCCGAATGAATGCAGTTTGTTCACGGTGTCAACAAAGATCAGAATTTTATTTTGTTATATACTACATGCCCCCTACTATTCTCAGCAGTTTTCTAGAGAGGAAGGTCTCATGACTAAGAATATTTCAGTGAATCTTAGTTTGAACTTCATTTTGAAAAATGGCTAACTAGAAAGCTTGGACAATATTGTACAGGACTCAATGGGATTTGTTTTACTTCCGGTACACCTATAGTAAAAGAATGTTGCTCTCGATGTTAAGTTGGTTCTAAATAAAAAATCAGGTAGACCAAAATTTCATGATCGCCGCCATAGCTAAACATAGATTTTAACATACGGTTGTGTGGTGACTACTTCTCAAAAAACATGAGGGTTATTAATTGGAAACCTTTACCAAATTGATTGGCATGACATGTAGTTGGTCCTAAAATCTAATTTTGATTCAATATCAATGCAAACATGGCCGCCAACGGACATCTTTGTTTACATAGAGTTATATATAGGAACACTTGTGGCGACTACTCCTCTGAAACTGCTCAATAGATTTTCGTGAAACTTTATATGAACGTTGCTTTTGATGTCTAGTTGGTCCTAAGTAAACACCAAGTTGGCCGAAACTTTAAAATGGCTACCACAGCTAAACATTAAAAGATTAAAAAAATACAGTTTTGTGGCGACTACTGCATTTTTTATTTGACGTCAAACAGGGCCATCAGTAGCCGTCTTAATTTACACAGAGTTACAAAGGGAAAACTTGCGGCAACTACTCCTCCGACACTACTGAAGGATGTTCATGAAACTTTACAGGAATGTTACTCCTAACATTACACAAATGATTTTCATTTCAGAAATATTGACAATAAATGTATTTACTCTGACAAAAAAAAAGTATTGTGTAATGATTAACAAATACTACCCCTTCAAATAATGACAAACATATAAAAATGTTAGGATACCTTTCCAAGGCCTAGCTGCTCAGATCCTCAGGAGACCGTTTCAAGGTCATTGACCTCTTGTTTCATTATCATTTGTTTTGTGAAAATGTAAACAATGGTGCCAAATACGTCAATACGAAGAATCTGAACGTTATAACTACCAGTTACTGTGGCTATATAACAAAAATGGCTAAGGAAAACCCGCATTTTATTATGATGTGTAAAAGGTAAAAGCAGTCCAGATAAGAATATAGTATGTATTTTATATAAGGGTTATTAAGCGAATACTATTTGGTACTTTTAGTGAACTACACTCAAGAGATATGAAAACGCAACACGGGAATTTCCGCTATATATTGTATATACTGCACACTTAATTGCACATAATATTCTAAAGAAATCCCAAGATGTTTTTTTAAAAAAAAATTGCAGTTAACTAGAGAAAGGACACAACTGTGATGTTGTAGACGTTTTAATCACACTACACTTTGTAACAAGAACTTCATCAATGTTGAAGTTGCTCTTCGAAAAATTGAGCTAGTTCAGTACTGTAGTTAAGGTGAAGAGTTTGCAAAATTTTGCATCCTAAGTTTGCTCACATGATTGAGCCAAACGCGTACTCTGTGAATAATGAAACATTGCAGGAATACTATTTGCTGTATTATTTGCTGTATTGCTGGTATTTACGGAGAGCTCTCTCGTTACCCCTTATACGTTAATAGATATGTAAAAATGATCAAATATTGGTATAAACTATTGTCTACAGAGAACATTATACTAAAAGCAATATATAAGGATTTGTTATCTAACTGTAATAAGGGCGCGAAGAATTGGCTAACTAATATAAGGTTTATCCTAAACAGTAACGGTTTTAATAATGTCTGGGATAATCCCATGAGTGTTAGTTTTAAACTGTTTCCTTTAATATTTAAACAAAGATTAATAGATAATTTCATGCAACAATGGAGATCTGATATAGAAGGCAGTAGAGTTTTAACGCTATATAAGGTGGTGAAAGAGAATTTTGATTTTGAAACATATCTAGAAACATTATGCTCCAAACAATTAAGAAGTTGTATAACAAGAATAAGATTATCCGCTCATTGTTTAAGAATAGAAACAGGGAGATACTCAAGAGGTAGAACAGAGAGAAACGAAAGAGTGTGCGAAATTTGTAACACTAACGCTATTGAAGACGAGTACCATTTTATTTTGATCTGTACTACTTACTCTAACATTAGAAACAAATATATTCCTAAATATTACACGACTAGACCAAGCATGTTTAAATTTGTAGAATTGTTGCAGTCATTAAACAAAAAGATTATTCTTAGATTAAGTAAATTCATTTCCGATGCACTTGTATTAAGGCTATCTACATCCATTTTAACAGACTAAAAAAAACAAACAAAAAAACACTAGATATCTTATTTTAGAACATCCTCGTTTATCATTGACATACCATAATATATGTATGTTTTTGATTGTTTAAATATGTATGAAACAAAAAAATTTAGTGATTATTTTGTTGTATTTGCAATGTTAATATCTGTCACGTGTGTGTATATTATAATTATCATATATTTGTAATGATGAAAAACTGTAATAGTTTAAGTCAATAAAAGTATCTATCTATCTATCTATCTATCTATTATTTGTTGTTTTAGTATTTTTTCCAAAAGGAAAGGTCTTACGTAGCCATGTACCATTCGATTAAAAGCAGCATATTGTACATACAATATATAGCGCATACAATATATAGCGGAAATTCCCGTGTTGCGTTTTCATATCACTTGAGTGTATGTTTAACACATTTTTGGAAATCTAGGGAACAGTGTAACTACTTTCAGGGATCTGGGAACATGGGCAAAATACTTTTGGGGATCTGGGGAACAATCCCCCCCCCACAGCCCCCACCACCACCACCACTCTGCGGGCCTCTCCACTGGTGTTTTTGGTAGTGCAAAATCTAAATCTAGCCAACTTACGCCGCTCTGTACCATTACGAACATGTGCTAAATACGGTTCTTGTTGGAATATATGTTCACATCTTTTGAATGTGCATAGTTTGTCACTGGAGTTTACACCAGTATGTCAGTTACGTACATAAGTAGCAATGTCTCTATAACGAAATTTAGAGGGTCAAGTGAAGTATATATAAATATGGTGGTACACAACGCTACTCAGTACAGACTGTAATTAACACCGTTTTATTCGCAAGAAGTGTTCCAACAAAATTGGTATTTTAATTATATTTTATTTTGAAAAAAAGATAAGGGTAATATTAATGAATCCAAAATTTACCGAGGTATCACAATTGGACCATCCACTAGATAACGTTATTCTATACTGAAAATCAGACTCAAACCGATACTTGTCAACTCTACACATTTAACTATTTGGCAGCATTGACAGATTACCGCAATCGTCTATTGGATGTAAGTTGCAAAGAGACAACTGGAAATTAAGTAGGTTTATATCAGTAAAGAAAAATCTAATCAAATACGCCGGATATTATAGCAGTACGGCCGACAAAATTGAAACGGAAAATACTAGTAGATACAGCGGCGAATCGTCATTGGATTGACGCAGAACGGTCTGAACTCTATACATTATCCTTGATCGACTATCTGTCTCCGGGAAAATGTCATCCTACAATTGTTCCTTATGAGTGAGCTCAAGAGACATACTAGTGAATCGTCTGCCAGCGAAAGCCAATATGCATACATACTGGAACATAATTCTCCAAATAGACTGATACAAATTCAGTCAAAATGAGATATATGACAGTTATGTCATGAATTAAACTGAGGGAACTCTCCAACACTTTTGTTTCAGTGGCATAGTCTGAAGGATGTCAGAAGACCTATACTACGCGACTGTATGTTGAATTCCCTGCTACAGGCCATATTGCGTTTTCCATAGACTTACTGTTTAATGTTTTCCCATCTGACATGCAAACAAAAACTGCAGGCTTACTTTTGTTTAAGCTGCTGCACAGAGGCAACTTATGTCGTGTTCGGCCATTTTCAAAGGTCCACTCCCATACTCTTTAAGATATATGTAAACAGGAACTTCTTTTTAGGGGATTACCTATTTTTAGTGCCACTTCTATGTGTCCAAAGGTCATGACCCTACAATTTGAGGGAATCCCCAAACACATTTATGAAATTCACACCCCTTCTTTTTTATTCTGCTACATCACAGAAATAAAGCACATGAATGAAAGCTGCGTAAAATATCATCTCAAACGCAGTCTTTTAAATTTAAATCGGTTGCACCTGTTACTGTGTCAACTGAAAAGAAATGCACCAGTCTCAAAATGCGAAGAAATGCACCCAGTCTCAAAATGCCAGCAGCAGTATTATTTCTAGACCGTGGGACTCGAATCACGTGGGACTCGAAATAGATAGATGTCCGAAGCAGAGCTCAGTCAATCGTGGCAAATTGTCGTTTGCGACAATCACAATCACGAGATCGACGGGCTAGCTGCTTTAAAGACACATTTCCCAACTGAATGTAGTCGTTGAAAAATCATGGATAGCATGCTTTTTAACTGCCTACTTCTCCCTGACTGATTACCACAGAGACATTATAATGAGGCCCCATCACAGTTTTTTTTCTTTTTATTTACTATTACCTTAGTTTTTGATATAAAATATATTGTAACTAAAAACACTAGATTGTTTATTGTGGGGGAGCATACAGTCGCCGCTTTTTCCGTCCGTCCGTGTGTGCGTCCGTGCCTCACACGTTTTGTCCGGAGCATGCTTTATTAAAGTTCGTGTGAATGATTAGGACAATGAGACGGAGTGCAGTTCATAGGAACCATAACTCTAGCTTCACTTCTTTTTTAATTATCTCCCTTTTTTGAAAAATCTTATTCGGAGAATAATAGAGTTCCGTACGGATTCATTTTAAATAAGGAACCTCTCGCACTAAACATTACTTTTGTCTGTGTAACTTTCGGGATGCATCCATCGGTTCTACCGATTCTCTTGTTGTTATTATTAATATCAGAAAACAAACAACAACACACAAACTAGAAGTGATAATTTTACTGCACCATATATAAATACACTGAAGGGAAGCAGAAAGGAAATGTTCAAATCTGACCACAGGGTCACTATTTGAACAAACTTGCTAGATGACAATAACCTTAATGCAAAATATTAAGCCTCTGGCTATTGTAGTGTCAGAGAAGATTATTTTTAAGTGTTTCCCTATATAAGTCTATGCTTAATATGTGACAACTGGGGCGTGTCCAAAATTGACCTCAGGGTCACCATTAGAACAAACTAGTTAGAAGACCATAAGACGATGTTACATGCAAAATATCACAGCTCTATATCTCGTATTTTTGTAGAAGATTTTGTAAGATTTGTTAAATGAAACTGATAAAAAAATGCCCGGGTTTGCACCTGGGGTTTTCATCCACCAATAAAAACCTGGAATGTCGCCAAATGACCTTAGCTGTTGGTGCAACTATAAAATCCAGTTTAATGAATTCATATAAGATTTGGTTGAATTCCGACAAGCGGTTTCAGAGAAAAAGTCGTCGGAAGCAAAAGATAACGACGACGACGGACGACGGACAGACAACGGCCTTCGGCTCAGGTGATCAAAAACACTGACAGATGACAACGATTTTTGAATTTTGAAGTCCCGATGAGTTTCTTGCATTTGAGATTTACTAAAACATGGCCGAGAACTATTAATTGTTAACACGGGTCTTTTAAGAAAATCCATCTATACATAGTTGTTTAAACATATATACAAGTGCACATAAAATGCAGAACGGTTATAATTATTACTACATTATTATACACTCTTTATGGGACGGGCCTCATCCTTTGACAAAAAACTAATAATCTCAATTTTCTTGTGCAAATGTATTTCTAACAGCGATTTACAGTTACCTATAGAAATTCTCTCCCCGCGAAATACAATAGGCTCGAAATGTGTCTTTAAAGACATCACACCAGCCTAATCCATAGCATGCTTTTTAACTGCTTACTTCTCGCTGACTGATTACCACAGAGACATTATATTGAGGCCCCATCACAGTTTGTTTCTTTTCATTTACTATTACCTTAGTTTTTGATATAAAATATATTGTAACTAAAACACTAGATTGTTTATTATGGTGGAGCATATAGTCGCCGCTTTTTCCGTCCGTCCGTGAGTGCGTCCGTCCGTCCGTGCGTCACAATTTTTGTCCGGAGCATATCTCAGAAAGTATGCTTGATTAAAGTTCGTGTAAATGATTAGGACAATGAGACGGAGTGCAGTTCAAAGGAACCATAACTCTAGCTTCACTACATTTTTAATTATCTCCCTTTTTTGAAAAATCTTATCCGGAGCATAATAGAGTTCCGTACGGATTCATTTTGAATAAGAAAGCACTCACACTAAACATTACTTTTTTCTGTGTAACTTTCGGGATGCATCCATCGGTTTCTACCGATTCTCTTGTTGTTATTATTAATATCAGAAAACAAACAATAACACACGAACTAGAAGTGATAATTTTACTGCACCATATATTAATATTAGTTCCACCTATGGCCAACATATGAGGTTGTCCATACGGATCTGGTAACCACTGTCTACACTTGTATTTTTGCAGAAGATCTTTTAAGATTTGTTAAATGAAACTGATAAGCCCCATTGCGGGGCATTTATGACCTCAGGTGCACCATTCGAACAAACATATAATGATGCTTCACATAAACTTGGGGTCATCCGTGGTCGAGTGGTCTCAGACTTGAAAGCACATGTACCTCACCGCTGTGGGTTCGATTCCCCATGGGGCCAGGACTGTTTAGTATGTGAGTATCAAGCTATCCAGCTTGCTTGCGGAACGGCGGTGGTTCTACTCAGGTGCGCGCCCGTGCACGATAAAATGCCCGGGTTTGCACCTGGGGTCTTCCTCCACCAATAAAAAGCTTGAATGTCGCCAAATGACCTTAGCTGTTGGTGCAAATATAAAATCCAGTTTAATGAATTCATACACGATTTGGTTGAATTCCGACAAGCGGTTTCTGAGAAAAAGTCGCCAAAAGCAAAAGATAACGACGACGACGGACAGACAACGGACGGACGACGGACGAAGAGTGATTCCAAAACATCACATTGAGCCTTAACACTGACAGATGACAACGATTTTTGAATTTTGAAGTCCCGATGTGTTTCTTGCATTTGAGAATTTACTAAAATATGGCAGAGAAGTAACTGATAATAGAGTATATTGTGCTAAAAATACAAAAAACTATTAATTGTTAACACGGGTCTTTTAAGAAAATCCATCTATACATAGTTGTTTTAACATATATACAAAGTGCACATAAAATGCAAAACGGTTATAATTTTTACTATACTCAGCAAAAATAAAAAGTATCCACTTTGTTTCCCTGCAAAATCTGAGACTGTAAGAAAGAACTAACAACTGTATCATGATTTTCTTTTAATAAAATCTTTGTTTGATGTTAAAAGATAAATAAAACTTTAAAAACACAGGTGTGAAAACGAAATTAACAAAACTTACAAAATGTAAAGATTTATGACAATAGCACAGATTTAACAGTCTAAGCCCATTAAAATACACAGAAAATGTTCAAAACCTCGCTAATATCTCATGTATCCGCCGTTACATCAAATACACTCAAAAATGCGACGTCGCATCTTCCGATGTAACGACTGACGAAGCATCGAGCATATTTTGGACGTCGTGTACGTCAGGATGACCCTATCCAAAGTGTTCAGGACCTTGCAACAGCACTTCGCGAATGAAACGCATTAGCTCCAGAATTCGTCAGTCATTATGTCAGAAGCATGCGACGTCGCATTATTGCGTGTATTCGGTGTAACAGTGGACACATGAGATATTAGCGAGGTTTTGAATATTTTTCTGTTTATTTGAATCGACTTAGACTGCTGAATCTGTGCTCCTGTCGTTACCTTTACATTTGTTAAGTTTTGTTAATTTTGTTTTCACACCTATGTTTTTAAACTGTGATTTATTTTTTTATTATTCGGTATATTTCGATGAAATTTTGTGTGAACATCAAACAAAGATGTTATTAAAAGAAAATCGTGCTACAATTGTTAGTTCTTTCTTACTGTCTCAGATTTTGCAGGAAAACAAAGTGGATATTTATTTTTTTGCTGAGTATACATTATTATACACTCTTTACAGAACGGGCCTCATCCTTTGTCAAACAACTAATAATCTCAATTTCCTTGTGCAAATGTATTTCTAACAGAGATTTACAGTTACCTATAGAAATTCTCTCCCCCCGAAATACAATAGGCTCGAAATGTGTCTTTAAAGACATCACACCAGCCTAATCCATTCTATAGAAATAGTGGGGGCATAATTATGATTGTTTTTTTCATGCATTGTGAGAAGTACGAGAATTTCATGCAAAATTGGTGATTGGTATGTACAGTTATATTATGAGGCCCCGACAAACAATTTTAAATCCGATTTAATTATTTCTGAATTTTATGTGTAACAGTACCAGCATGATTTAATTTCAATATTTTTAGTATTGATTTTGGTTAAGTTTAAGACACCATATATTATATTGTTAATTTAATAATAATTATGTGAAACTTACATTAATTGGGTCTTCCAAAATGGTCTCCAAATACAGTCTTTGAACAATAAACTGACCCATCTCAACCAAATTCGATTTCGGTATCCATAGGATGATCGACGTGAGTTGTCCAAACTAATGTTTTCATTCCAATGACACACAGCTAAGTTTGTTTTTAAAATGTACTGTATATCACCACAAGAACCTATCCTTTTGTGGTGAAAAATGTTTAGTGTGTTATTAAAAGATTCCACTAAATAAGACTGAAAATGTAATTCTGGGGAGTTTTGTAAACGTCAAAACTTTTGATTGTCGATAATAAAAGCTGTTTTGTAAGAGGGTCTGTTATGATAATACGACTTGGCTCATAATTTTTATCTATTTTACATCTGGATCCCAATTTAGAGAAAATATCATATAAAGTCGTACATCACCAAAACGTCAGTAAACTTGGAATATCAAGGGCACTAGTAGACACATGTTCCATATTAACTCTGTATTGTATTTAAGCAACGTTATGGGTTTTTTTCGACTTCAAAATGCTGGTTAAAGTTTTTAGGCAAGTCCTTTATTTCAATAGGTGATTGTTAATTATTAATACAACTTCAGTAAAGCGTGAATGCTAGCAGATACATGTTCCATAACTCTGTATTGCATTTTAGCAAAATTATTACCCTTTTGCTGGATAAATATTTTCTGTATTTTATTTTAGAAAATGTGTAGCCTATACTTTTCGACTTAGAATTGCTTTTATTTTATATTTGTTGGCAAGTCCATTTATTTCAATACCCACTAGCCATATATCTCAGCCAACGGAGCTTGACAAGTGTCATCACTTACAGACACAATCATGTTTCATAACTTTTTATTTCATTTTAGCCAGATGATATTTTCTTTTTCAACTAAGAGTTTCAGTTAAAGTTTTTTAAGCAGCTTCATATATTTCAATGAAACTCAATGCATATATCCAGTAACAATGGCAAGCCTGCATATATCATTAGCCCCATAAACCCCACACCTTCCAAACTCCTACACCACCACCACCACCATCACCAGATAGACAAATATTTATTCTATTCTTCAGTTACCATGTCTGCATCCATCCTGTTCTCTTTCATCCCCTTCCCAACACCCTCCTCTCAACCCCCATCTCCAATGAAAATATTATATTATTTCTGTGTTTTTTCCCTATTCAGTAACACTTCACTTCCCCTCCCCACCCTCTTCAAGTTCATATTCTTTCTGGGGTATTGAAGGTCTTGCTTTGATATTTGGTATATATGTTCACTGACCACGCCCTCCCTGCACCCCTGTCGCCACCACCTCTCCACCAGAAAATTTTAACTTCTCTCGACCTGAGGAATTTGAACAATGGTCGATTCGTTTTAACAGATTTAGAATAGCATCTGGATTAGATGAAAAATCAAAAGAGGTTCAAGTGAATACATTGCTCTACTGTATGGGCAAAAATGCTGACGACATATTCAAGTCTTTTAATTTATCGGCGGAACATGCGAAAGATTATGAAATTGTTAGCAAAAATTTCATGGACCATTTTATTATAAGAAGAAACACAATATTCGAACGTGCAAGATTTAATTCTCGAAAGCAAGAGGAGGGGGAATCAGTCGATACATTTATTACATCTCTGTATTCATTGGCAGAACATTGTAAGTTTGGCACGCTCAAAGATGAATTAATACGAGACAGAATTGTGGTAGGAGTGCGTGACGGAAAGCTGTCGGAAAAATTGCAACTGACAACCGACCTGACATTAGAAAAAGCTGTGACACAGGCAAAACAAAAAGAAGCCGTGCAGGGCCAACAAGGGATAGTGAGAAACCGGCCAGAGGTGGATAATGAAGACGCAATTTATAAGAAAAAACAGAGTAGTGTGCAAAATGCATATAACTGGAACAAGCCAAATCAATCTCAATCCAAGTGTACCCGGTGTGGAATATCCCCATTCCACGGACGAAACAGTTGCCCAGCATCAAATTCTAAGTGTCGCGGATGCGGAGCGAAGGGGCATTGGGTTAAATGTTGTCGGGCAGCTCAGAAAAACGTACATGAAGTTGCTGACGGGGACGATAATTTCCTAGGGACCATTGACGTAGAAAATCTAGGCGCCGTGGAAAGTGAGACGTCGGGCAGCCCATGGACTATATTGCTTAAGGTGAGAGGAATGTATGCTTGATAGTATGTCAGTTCTCATATCTATTGGGATAATTAACCTGTCAGCCTTCATAAGAAGTCCTTTATTAACTGTTATTTCCCCTTGAAAAGGCCAGTAAATTTTCCCGACTTCACATGCCTTACTTTTTTTATCAGCAGCATCTGACTCAAAATTAGAGGAAATTAGGCAAAAACAGTCACAGGATCATGTTTGTAAGATACTCCTGAGATATTGCGCTAATGGGTGGCCTGAAATTTAAGAGGTGCCGAATGAATGCAGTTTGTTCACGGTGTCAACAAAGATCAGAATTTTATTTTGTTATATACTACATGACCCCTACTATTCTCAGCAGTTTTCTAGAGAGGAAGGTTTCATGACTAAGAATATTTAAGTGAATCTTAGTTTGAACTTCATTTTGAAAAATGGCTAACTAGAAAGCTTGGACAATAGTGTACAGGACTCAATGGGATTTGTTTTACTTCCGGTACACCTATAGGAAAAGAATGTTGCTCTCGATGTTAAGTTTGTTCTAAATAAAAAATCAGGTAGACCAAAATTTCATGATCGCTGCCATAGCTAAACATAGATTTTAACATACGGTTGTGTGGTGACTACTTCTCAAAAAACATAAGGGTTATTAATTGGAAACCTTTACCAAATTGATTGGCATGACATGTAGTTGGTCCTAAAATCTAATTTTGATTCAATATCAATGCAAACATGGCCGCCAACGGACATCTTTATTTACATAGAGTTATATATAGGAAACACTTGTGGCGACTACTCCTCTGAAACTGCTCAATAGATTTTCGTGAAACTTTATATGAACGTTGCTTTTGATGTCTAGTTGGTCCTAAGTAAACACCAAGTTGGCCGAAACTTTAAAATGGCTACCACAGCTAAACATTAAAAGATTAAAAAAATACAGTTTTGTGGCGACTACTGCATTTTTTATTTGACGTCAAACAGGGCCATCAGCAACCGTCTTTATTTACACAGAGTTACATAGGGAAAACTTGCGGCAACTACTTCTCCGACACTACTGAAGGATGTTCATGAAACTTTACAGGAATGTTACTCCTAATATTACACAAATGATTTTCATTTCAGAAATATTGAAAATAAATGTATTTACTGTGACAAAAAAAACTATTGTGTAATGATTAACAAATACTACCCCTTCAAATAATGACAAACATATAAAAAAATTATGATACCTTTCCGAGGCCTAGCTGCTCAGATCCTCAGGAGAGCGTTTCAAGGTCATTGACCTCTTGTTTCATTATCATTTGTATTGTGAAAATGTAAACAATGGTGCCAAATACGTCAATACGAAGAATCTGAACGTTATAACTACCAGTTACTGTGGCTATATAACAAAAAAGGCTAAGGAAAACCCGCAGAACGCTGGTGTTTATTATTATGATGTGTAAAAGGTAAAAGCAGTCCAGATAAGAATACAGTATGTATTTTATATAAGGGTTATTAAGCGAATACTATTTGGTACTTTTAGTGAACTATGTTTAACACATTTTTGGAAATCTATGGAACAGTGTAACTACTTTCAGGGATCTGGGAACATGGGCAAAATACTTTTGGGGATCTGGGGAACAATCCCCCCCCCCCCCCACAACCCCCACCACCAATCCCACTCTGAGGGCCTCTCCACTGGTGTTTTTGGTAGTGAAAATCTAAATCTAGCCAACTTACGCTGCTCTGTACCATTACGAACAGGTGCTAAATACGGTTCTTGTTGGAATATATGTTCACATCTTTTGAATGTGCATAGTTTGTCACTAGAGTTTACACCAGTATGTCAGATACGTACATACTGTGCTCGTAATGTTTCATAGTAGCAACGTCTCTATAACGAAATTTAGAGGGTCAAGTGAAGTATATATAAATATGGTGGTACACAAACGCTACTCAGTACAGACTAATTAATACCGTTTTATTCGCAAGAAGTGTTCCAACAAAATTGGTATTTTAATTATATTTTATTTTGAAAAAAAGATAAGGGTAATATTAATGAATCCAAAATTTACCGAGGTATCACAATTGGACCATCACAATTACTCCGACGATAACTAGATAACGTTATTCTATACTGAAAATCAGACTCAAACCGATCCTTGTCAACTCTACACATTTAACTATTTGGCAGCATTGACAGATTACCGTATTCGTCTATTTTATGTAAGTTGCAAAGAGACAACTGGAAATTAAGTAGGTTTATATCAGTAAAGAAAAATCTAATCAAATACGCCGGATATCATAGCAGTACGGCCGACAAAATTGAAACGGAAAATACTAGTAGATACAGCGGCGAATCGTCATTGGATTGACGCAGAACGGTCTGAACTCTATACATTATCCTTGATCGACTATCTGTCTCCGGGAAAATGTCATCCTACAATTGTTCCTTATGAGTGAGCTCAAGAGACATACTAGTAAATCGTCTAACAGCGAAAGCCAATATGCATACATACTGGAACATAATTCTCCAAATAGACAGATACAAATTCAGTCAAAATGAGATATATGACAGTTATGTCATGAATTAAATTGAGGGAACTCTCCAACTCTTCTTGTTTCAGTGGCATAGTCTGAAGGATGTCAGAAGACCTATACTACGCGACTGTATGTTGAATTCCCTGCTACAGGCCATATTGCATTTTCCATAGACTTACTGTTTAATGTTTTCCCATCTGACATGCAAAAAACTGCAGGCTTACATTTGTTTAAGCTGCTGCACAGATGCAACTTATGTCGTGTTCGGCCGTTTTCAAAGGTCCACTCCCAAACTCTTTAAGAGTTATGTAAACAGGAACTTCTTTTTTAGGGGATGACCTATTTTTAATGCCACTTCTATGTGTCCGAAGGTCATGACCCTACAATTTGAGGGAATCCACAAACAAATTTATGAAAATCACACCCCTTCTTTTTTATTCTGCTACATCACAGAAATAAAGCACATGAACGAAAGCTGCGTAAAATATCATCTCAAACGCAGTCTTTTAAATTTAAATCGGTTGCACCTGTTACTGTGTCAACTGAAAAGAAATGCACCAGTCTCAAAATGCGAAGAAATGCACCCAGTCTCAAAATGCTAACAGCAGTATTGTTTCTAGACCGTGGGACTCGAATCACGTGGGACTCGAAATAGATAGATGTCCGAAGCAGAGCTCAGTCAATCGTGGCAAATTGTCGTTTGCGACAATCACAATCACGAGATTGACGGGCTAGCTGCTTTAAAGACACATTTCCCAACTGAATGTAGTCGTTGAAAAATCATGGATAGCATGCTTTTTAACTGCCTACTTCTCCCTGACTGATTACCACAGAGACATTATAATGAGGCCCCATCACAGTTTTTTTTCTTTTTATTTACTATTACCTTAGTTTTTGATATAAAATATATTGTAACTAAAAACACTAGATTGTTTATTGTGGGGCTTTTTCCGTCCGTCCGTGTGTGCGTCCGTGCCTCACACGTTTTGTCCGGAGCATGCTTTATTAAAGTTCGTGTGAATGATAAGGACAATGAGACGGAGTGCAGTTCATAGGAACCATAACTCTAGCTTCACTTCTTTTTTAATTATCTCCCTTTTTTGAAAAATCTTATTCGGAGAATAATAGAGTTCCGTACGGATTCATTTTAAATAAGGAAGCTCTCATACTAAACATTACTTTTGTCTGTGTAACTTTCGGGATGCATCCATCGGTTCTACCGATTCTCTTGTTGTTATTATTAATATAAAAAAAAACACAAGAACACACAAACTAGAAGTGATAATTTTACTGCACCATATACAAATACACTAAAAGGAAGCAGAAAAGCAAATGTACAAATCTGACCACAGGGTCACTATTTGAACAAACTTGTTTCCCTATATAAGTCTATGCTTAATATGTGACCACTGGGGCGTGTCCAAAATTGACTTCAGGGTCACCATTAGAACAATCTAGTTAGAGGACCATAAGACGATGTTACATGCAAAGTATCACAGCTCTATATCTCGTATTTTTGTAGAAGACTTTGTAAGATTTGTTAAATGAAACTGATAAGCCCCATCGCGGGGGTATTTATGACCTCAGGTGAACCATTCGAACAAACATATAATGATGCTTCACATAAACTTGGGGTCATCCGTGGTCGAGTGGTCTCAGACTTGAAAGCACATGTCCCTCACCGCTGTGGGTTCGATTCCCCATGGGGCCAGGATTGTTTAGTATGTGAGTATCAAGCTATTCAGCTTGCTTGCGGAACGTCGATGGTTCTACTCAGGTGCGTGCCCGTGCACGAAAAAAATGCCCGGGTTTGCACCTGGGGTCTTCCTCCACCAATAAAAACCTGGAATGTCGCCAAATGACTTTAGCTGTTGGTGCAACTATAAAATCCAGTTTAATGAATTCATATAAGATTTGGTTGAATTCCGACAAGCGGTTTCTGAGAAAAAGTCGTCGGAAGCAAAAGATAACGACGACGACGGACGACGGACAGACAACGGCCTTCGGCTCAGGTGATCAAAAACACTGACAGATGACAATGATTTTTGAATTTTGAAGTCCCGATGAGTTTCTTGCATTTGAGATTTACTAAAACATGGCCGAGAACTATTAATTGTTAACACGGGTCTTTTAAGAAAATCCATCTATACCAGTGCAGCAGCAGCTAAAGCTTTTCACGCGCACACACCGCATAACTCACTTTTGAATTTCAAGTGTTTTAACACGAAGTAGTTCCAAAGATAATTAGGGTAGGATTTTTTAAAGTTTTTTTTTAGAATTAATCCTTACTATACTAAATTCAAATTTGAACATACAACACTTACATGCCTTAAAAGTATTTGCCCTTAAAAGTTTAGGGTCAGGGCATTTAAAATGGGGTCGGTCGGAAGACCAGAAACAAACCTACTTTTTTGGCCTAAGTACATAAAACTGTAAAAACGGTTTATTTTGTTCCTGTCAAAGCAATTACGGGGGTGTATTCTACGCATGAGGACCGAACTCACGAAGATACGTACGTATTAAATTTGTTTTAGCATTTTTTTATTATAAGTTACGTCCTCTACAAACAGTAGATACATTAACCTACAGTATAGTCATAGTGTATACAGTACAGTGAAAAGAAATGTGCAGTTAGTGGACATAATTGCGTAATTACTACTCACAATCACGCTTAAGACAGCTGTACGGAAATAGCCAACCAGCTGTACGGAATTAGCCAACCAGGTGTACGAACTTAGCCGCATTGTGTACGGACTTAGCCTCCATCAACAAGCATCATTTATTTAACATTTGCGTGAGGTTCAGTGTGCTAAATGCATATAGCTGTGTTTGTCTTGCGTGCATCGAAGCCACATTCATGTTTTGGTCATATTTACGTAAGCACCGTGAGTTGGTGCGGTACGGTACAGTGTTTCACGTCATAAGGTGTACGAGTATAGCCGCATCGACTCTATACAAGTGCACATAAAATGCAAAACGGTTATAATTGTTACTACATTATTATATACTCTTTATGGGACGGGCCTCATCCTTTGACAAAAAACTAATAATCTCAATTTCCTTGTGCAAATGTATTTCTAACAGCGATTTACAGTTACCTATAGAAATTCTCTCCCCCCCCCCCCCCACACCCCCCCCCCCCCCCCCCCCCACCCCCCAAATACAATAGGCTCGAAATGTGTCTTTGAATACTCAGTTCCCAACTGAATGTAGTCGTTGAAAAATCATGGATAACATGCTTTTTAACTGCTTACTTCTCGCTGACTGATTACCACAGAGACATTATATTGAGGCCCCATCACAGTTTGTTTCTTTTCATTTACTATTACCTTAGTTTTTGATATAAAATATATTGTAACTAAAAACACTAGATTGTTTATTATGGGGGAGCATATAGTCGCCGCTTTTTCCGTCCGTCCGTGTGTGCGTCCGTCTTTCCGTGCGTCATACGTTTTTATCCGGAGCATAACTCAGAAAGTATGCTTTATTAAAGTTCGTGTGAATGATAAGGACAATGAGACGGAGTGCAGTTCATAGGAACCACAACTCTAGCTTCACTACATTTTTAATTATCTCCCTTTTTTTAAAAATCTTATCCGGAGCATAATAGAGTTCCGTACGGATTCATTTTGAATAAGAAAGCACTCACACTAAACATTACTTTTTTCTGTGTAACTTTCGGGATGCATCCATCGGTTTCTACCGATTCTCTTGCTGTTATTATTAATATCAGAAAACAAACAATAACACACGAACTAGAAGTGATAATTTTACTGCACCATATATTAATATTAGTTCCACCTATGGCCAACATATGAGGTTGTCCATACGGATCTGGTAACCACTGTCTACACTTGTATTTTTGCAGAAGATCTTTTAAGATTTGTTAAATGAAACTGATAAGCCCCATTGCGGGGGCATTTATGACCTCAGGTGCACCATTCGAACAAACATATAATGATGCTTCACATAAACTTGGGGTCGTCCGTGGTCGAGTGGTCTCAGACTTGAAATCATATGTCCCTCACCGCTGTGGGTTCGATTCCCCATGGGGCCAGGACTGTTTAGTATGTGAGTATCAAGCTATCCAGCTTGCTTGCGGAACGTTGGTGGTTCTACTCAGGTGCGCGCCCGTGCACGATAAAATGCACGGGTTTGCACCTGGGGTCTTCCTCCACCAATAAAAAGCTGGAATGTCGCCAAATGACCTTAGCTGTTGGTGCAACTATAAAATCCAGTTTAATGAATTCATAAACGATTTGGTTGAATTCCGACTAGCGGTTTCTGAGAAAAAGTCGCCAGAAGCAAAAGATAACGACGACGAAGGACGACGGACAGACAACGGACGGACGACGGACGAAGAGTGATTCCAAAACATCACATTGAGCCTTAACACTGACAGATGACAACGATTTTTGAATTTTGAAGTCCCGATGTGTTTCTTGCATTTGAGAATTTACTAAAATATGGCAGAGAAGTAACTGATAATAGAGTATATTGTGCTAAAAATACAAAAAAAATAGTAATTGTTAACACGGGTCCTTTAAGAAAATCCATCTATACATAGTTGTTTTAACATATATACAAAGTGCACATAAAATGCAAAACGGTTATAATTTTTACTATACTCAGCAAAAATAAAAAGTATCCACTTTGTTTCCCTGCAAAATCTGAGACTGTAAGAAAGAACTAACAACTGTATCTTGATTTTCTTTTAATAAAATCTTTGTTTGATGTTAAAAGATAAATAAAACTTTAAAAATACAGGTTTGATAACGAAATTAACAAAACTTACAAAATGTAAAGATTAACGACAATAGCACAGATTTAACAGTCTAAGCCCATTCAAATACAAAGAAAAATGTTCAAAACCTCGCTAATATCTCATGTATCCGCCGTTACATCAAATACACTCAAAAATGCGACGTCGCATCTTCTGACGTAACGACTGACGAAGCATCGAGCATATTTTGGACGTCGTGTACGTCAGGATGACCCTATCCAAAGTGTTCAGGACCTTGCAACAGCACTTGTTCGCGAATGAAACGCATTAGCTCCAGAATTCGTCAGTCATTACGTCAGAAGCATGCGAAGTCGCAATATTGCATTTATTCGGTGTAACAGTGGACACATGAGATATTAGCGAGGTTTTGAATATTTTTCTGTTTATTTGAATCGACTTAGACTGCTGAATCTGTGCTCCTGTCGTTACCTTTACATTTGTTAAGTTTTGTTAATTTTGTTTTCACACCTATGTTTTTAAACTGTGATTTATTTTTTTATTATTCGGTATATTTCGATGAAACTTTGTGTGAACATCAAACAAAGATGTTATTAAAAGAAAATCGTGCTACAATTGTTAGTTCTTTCTTACTGTCTCAGATTTTGCAGGAAAACAAAGTGGATATTATTTTTTTTTGATGAGTATACATTATTATACACTCTTTACAGAACGGGCCTCATCCTTTGACAAACAACTAATAAACTCAATTTCCTTGTGCAAATGTATTTCTAACAGCGATTTACAGTTACCTATAGAAATTCTCTCCCCACGAAATACAATAGGCTCGAAATGTGTCTTTAAAGACATCACACCAGCCTAATCCATCCTATAGAAATAGTGGGGGCATAATTATGATTGTTTTTTCATGCATTGTGAGAAACGAGAATTTCATGCAAAATTGGTGATTGGTATGTACTGTTATATTATGAGGCCCCGACAAAAAAATTATATCCGATTTAATTATTTCTGATTTTTATGTTTAACAGTACCAGCATGATTTAATTTCAATATTTTTAGTATTGATTTTGGTTAAGTTTAAGACAACATATATTATATTGTTAATTTAATAATAATTATGTGTCAACTTACATTAATTGGGTCTTCCAAAATGGTCTCCAAATACAGTCTTTGAACAATAAACTGACCCATCTCAACCAAATTCGATTTCGGTATCCATAGGATGATCGACGTGAGTTGTTCAAACTAATGTTTTCATTCCAATGACACACAGCTAAGTTTGTTTTTAAAATGTACTGTATATCACCACAAGAACCTATCCTTTTGTGGTGAAAAATGTTTAGTGTGTTATTAAAAGATTCCACTAAATAAGACTGAAAATGTAATTCTGGGGAGTTTTGTAAACGTCAAAACTTTTGATTGTCGATAATAAAAGCTGTTTTGTAAGAGGGTCTGTTATGATAATACGACTTGGCTCATAATTTTTATCTATTTTACATCTGGATCCCAATTTAGAGAAAATATCATATAAAGTCGTACATCACCAAAACGTCAGTAAACTTGGAATATCAAGGGCACTAGTAGACACATGTTCCATATTAACTCTGTATTGTATTTAAGCAACGTTATGGGTTTTTTTCGACTTCAAAATGCTGGTTAAAGTTTTTAGGCAAGTCCTTTATTTCAATAGGTGATTGTTAATTATTAATACAACTTCAGTAAAGCGTGAATGCTAGCAGATACATGTTCCATAACTCTGTATTGCATTTTATCAAAATTATTACCCTTTTGCTGGATAAATATTTTCTGTATTTTATTTTAGAAAATGTGTAGCTTATACTTTTCGACTTAGAATTGCTTTTATTTTATATTTGTTGGCAAGTCCATTTATTTCAATACCCACTAGCCATATATCTCAGCCAACGGAGCTTGACAAGTGTCATCACTTACAGACACAATCATGTTTCATAACTTTTTATTTCATTTTAGCCAGATGATATTTTCTTTTTCAACTTAGAGTTTCAGTTAAAGTTTTTTAAGCAGCTTCATATATTTCAATGAAACTCAATGCATATATCCAGTAACAATGGCAAGCCTGTATATATCATTAGCCCCATAAACCCCACACCTTCCAAACTCCTACACCACCACAACCACCATCACCAGATAGACAAATATTTATTCTATTCTTCAGTTACCATGTCTGCATCCATCCTGTTCTCTTTCATCCCCTTCCCAACACCCTCCTCTCAACCCCCATCTCCAATGAAAATATTATATTATTTCTGTGTTTTTTCCCTATTCTGTAACAATTCACTTCCCCTCCCCACCCTCTTCAAGTTCATATTCTTTCTGGGGTATTGAAGGTCTTGCTTTGATATTTGGTATATATGTTCACTGACCACGCCCTCCCTGCACCCCTGTCGCCACCACCTCTCCACCAGACAATTTTAACTTCTCTCGACCTGAGGAATTTGAACAATGGTCGATTCGTTTTAACAGATTTAGAATAGCATCTGGATTAGATGAAAAATCAAAAGAGGTTCAAGTGAATACATTGCTCTACTGTATGGGCAAAAATGCTGACGACATATTCAAGTCTTTTAATTTATCGGCGGAACATGCGAAAGATTATGAAATTGTAAGCAAAAATTTCATGGACCATTTTATTATAAGAAGAAACACAATATTCGAACGTGCAAGATTTAATTCTCGAAAGCAAGAGGAGGGGGAATCAGTCGATACATTTATTACATCTCTGTATTCATTGGCAGAACATTGTAAGTTTGGCACGCTCAAAGATGAATTAATACGAGACAGAATTGTGGTAGGAGTGCGTGACGGAAAGCTGTCGGAAAAATTGCAACTGACAACCGACCTGACATTAGAAAAAGCTGTGACACAGGCAAAACAAAAAGAAGCCGTGCAGGGCCAACAAGGGATAGTGAGAAACCGGCCAGAGGTGGATAATGTAGACGCAATTTATAAGAAAAAACAGAGTAGTGTGCAAAATGCATATAACTGGAACAAGCCAAATCAATCTCAATCCAAGTGTACCCGGTGTGGAATATCCCCATTCCACGGACGAAACAGTTGCCCAGCATCAAATTCTAAGTGTCGCGGATGCGGAGCGAAGGGGCATTGGGTTAAATGTTGTCGGGCAGCTCAGAAAAACGTACATGAAGTTGCTGACGGGGACGATAATTTCCTAGGGACCATTGACGTAGAAAATCTAGGCGCCGTGGAAAGTGAGACGTCGGGCAGCCCATGGACTATATTGCTTAAGGTGAGAGGAATGTATGCTTGATAGTATGTCAGTTCTCATATCTATTGGGATAATTAACCTGTCAGCCTTCATAAGAAGTCCTTTATTAACTGTTATTTCCCCTTGAAAAGGCCAGTAAATTTTCCCGACTTCACATGCCTTACTTTTTTTATCAGCAGCATCTGACTCAAAATTAGAGGAAATTAGGCAAAAACAGTCACAGGATCATGTTTGTAAGATACTCCTGAGATATTGCGCTAATGGGTGGCCTGATAAAAAAAGTAAGGCATGTGAAGTCGGGAAAATTTACTGGCCTTTTCAAAGGGAAATAACAGTTAATAAAGGACTTCTTATGAAGGCTGACAGGTTAATTATCCCAATAGATATGAGAACTGACATACTATCAAGCATACATTCCTCTCACCAGGGAATAACTAAGTGCAAGTCCCGAGCTAAAGATTCCGTTTGGTGGATTGGTATTAGCAAAGATATTGAAAATCTTGTAAATTCGTGCGACACCTGTGCTAGATTACAAAATGATCGCGCGGAGCCAATGATGGCAACTGAGTTCGATGACCGACCCTGGAAACACCTCGGAACAGATTTGTTTACGTGGAAAAACAACACGTATCTATTAGTAATCGATTACTTTAGTAGATATATAGAACTAGCAAAGTTAAACAGCACTACGTCAGAAGCTGTTATCAATCATTTGAAATCAATTCTTGCAAGACACGGTCTTTGTGACAAAATCACCTCAGATAACGGTCCTCAGTATGCCTCTAGCTTGTTCAAAGATTTCATGTTAGAGTACGGTATAGAGCACATTACCAGTAGCCCTAGGTACGCCCTTGGGAACAGTGAGGCAGAGCGCGGCGTACAGACGGTCAAACGTCTGTTAGAAAAATCGGACGACCCGTACATCGCATTGATGAATTACCAGCGACACCTCTTGCGAATGGTTATAGTCCGTCGGAACTACTGTTCGGTAGGAAAATTAAAACTGCTTTACCGCAAATTCCAAGTAAATTAAAACCGATCTCGGTGGATTATAAAATACTTCTGGAAAAAGAAAACAATGTGCGTCAAGGCGCCACGCGGCATTATAATCGAAGGCGAGGTGCGCGAAACATTGCGCCGTTAAAGAATGGTGACAATGTGTATGTCAAAAACCTTTCTGTAGATGGAAAGATTGTTAGAGATGCGAATAGGCCACATTCGTACGTTATTGATACTCCGCGAGGTCGGGTAGAAAGAAATAGGAGACATTTAGCTAAGCTAAATAGTTATGTAAATGAGCCTATACAAAATCACACAGAGGATCAAACTTTTGAGATTCCTGAAAATCCCAGTAATGATAGCCCATCTGCCATAGTCGAATCAAATCTAGATCCGCCCTTGTCTCAACTATATAGTGAGAATGGGAACTCAAATATCACAACAAGTGAACATTATATTACAAAATCTGGTCGTTTATCAAAACCTCCTGATAAGCTTAATTTGTAAACAATGTGAAAAGTGTCCAGAGTTATCTCTAATAAGGTGTAGCCACATTATGCTCTAGAGAAAAGAGATAAAACACGGACAAGTGAATGTTGTTATCAAAAATTAATTGGACAGTCTTATGAATGAATATTAGTGTAACAATTTATGAATGAAATTCTTCATGGATTTTTGCTTTGTTTAGAAAATAAGTGAACTACCATATTTTCTCTAATAACAGTTTGTTAGGCTTTAAAAGGAGGATGTTGTATACTGTCTTATTTGCTATTTACAATGTATATTCTCTTGTAATCTGGTATATACTCATTCTATATATAAGCACATGCAGTAAGCCTGTGCGGGGCTTTTGTATCCAAGTTGTCTCTCTGTATACTTCTATATAAAGTTTATAAACACATAAAGAGTTTGTTAAACATATATTCCACAATATATAACAGATAGAACTTCATGTGCTGGTGTTAACATTTAGTTATGCTTTGTCTGCTTTCTATGTGAGCCCACTTTTGCTCTTCTGAATTATGAATTGATAGGATGTTTTGTTTGGTAGGGGATCGTTTTGTACTGGGCAATGACTACCATGTTCCATACCATTCTTATTAACACTGGCATATAGCGCATGACTTTGTCTGTAACCTGGCATTGCATGTGGCTGAAGCTGCTTCTTAAGTCCATTTACTTGTTGATGATATTCATAAAGTTCATCGCACAAATACCAGGACCCTTGTATTGTAATACTATCATGACCACTGCATACTACATTGATTACTAACATGCCCAAAGTATATCACATCTATAACTGTCATGGCTACTCTTTACCTCATTTTCTATTACCATGACCACTGCATATTGCAAGTATTACTATCATGACCACTGTATATCACATTTAGTACTACCATGAATACTGATACTAAATACCACATTTATTACTACCATGACCACTGAATACCCCATTCATTATTACCATGACCACTGAATCCCCATGTATTACTACCATGAGCTACTACATTTATTACTACCATGACTACTGATACCATATTTATTAATAATATACTTCATGTCAAACACATCCATGTTCAATGTTCAAAGACTGTTATTTTCCCATTTTTGTAATATCGCATATCGCTTGTAATGTGGAGTGAGTCACTGAATGATAGTCTTTTTTTGTAATGTCACCCAGTATAATACTGTCTTATGATTGTGAAGTCAAAGCAAGTGTGTAATTATGTATTGGGATGTCCAGTGCTGAAAAGTGTATGTCTACATACACAAATAAAAATCAGTGAACATTTACTAAAATGGCTGACACAGTTTGCAAAACTTTCTGAAGATGATTTGAAGTTTACTCGTGAGTTCACAGCTGAAGATTCCGAAAGAACATAAAGAACCATCTGTTTTCTAGGTGCTGAGAATAGTGATTTTGAACGGATCGAAGTGACCATGTATTTCAAAGGAATATTTAGCAGAACCAAATATCTTTTTCAAACATATTTTCCAGTATAATAAAATAAATAGCCTTAGAAGGTTGACAAATGTTCACTGTCACCCTCACAGGATTGCAATATTTACATACTACCATGACCAATGTATATCACATTTAGGCCATTATTTTTTATTATTTTTAAGAACCATCAAGACAGAGAATAGCTGTAGGAGGAAGGGAAAAAATAAAAAAATAAACTATCAAATACCCTATGGAAAAATAAAATACCTAATTTCGTTTTGTCGTAGGAGGGTTCGTAAAACGAATTATCAAAAAATAATGGCCTTTTTACGATCATGACTTATGTATACCACATTAATTATAACCATGACTTTATATGAATATCATGTTTATTACTACCATGATCAATGTATATCAAATTACTACCATGATCACTTTATAACACTTTATACAACACATTTACTGCCACCATTGCCAGTGTATACTACAATTATAACTGCCATGACTAATGTATACCACATGTATTACTACCATGATGTATGCACATCACATTTATTACAACCATGAATACTATCACTGTCTTTTACAACTCATTTCCACTTGAGATTTCAATAAACTTCTGAGCAGAAGTTGTGGATGTAGCCAGATTGTGATTAAACATCTCCATGTTGAATCCTGTGGCTGATGAAGTAGATCTACATTTATCTTATAGACCGAAGAGGGAGCCAGATTTTTTCCCTCTAATTGGACTCAGAGCCAGATTATTTTTTTCCAACAATTTTAGGGACTGTTTATTTTTTTTCCTTCAAGTCAAAGCCAGGATATTTTTTTTCAGCAATTCAAGGGCCAGAATATTTTTTCAAAAAAATTCTCAGGCCCCCCTCCCGCCCCCTATAATACTATATTCTCGAAGCAGGTTTGTAGCTGATGACACTCTCTTTTCTCTCTTTTTTTAAAGCGATGACGATATACTATGGATCAAAATTAAAGGTGGTATTTTAAATTTGCAACATAATTTATTTGTATGTTTTACCAGAGAGCAGTGGACGACAAGCATTAGCTGAACATAGAACCATAATCTTAAACGTAAATTTAAGAAAGTCTTTACTGTTGCAGACCTTTATTCTATTTATAAAAAATCGGGTAGACACGCCCACTTTAGCAAAGTAGTCAGTCTGTCTTTTTCTTGCTTACAGAATCTTGACGAAGAAGCGGATGCCATTTATGTCCGTACTAATCCATTATGAGGTTGCATCTATTATTCAAAGTTACACGCAACATATTTTGCGTCCACATATAGATGCTCCATTTGACCGTGAAAGGCATTTTTTGAAGATAAACTTATGTTGATAAAGTCATCGATTTCATTAATTTAGCCGGTATTTTTAATGATATGCGGGTGACTGACAAAATTCCAAAGTATTTCAAGAATATTGAGACTCTTGTTATATGTTACAAGTATCTACTAGAAATCTTATTTTCAATTATAATAGGATCGTTTCTGATCTTGAGATCGAGACATCTACTCCTTCTGAATGAGATTGTCAAAATTCTAAATTTTGTTACGAATCTGCCGGTCACATTCTTACTGGAAATCTTGATGTAATTGAGGATAAGAGGATTCGGCATTTAATTGCCAAAGGGCCTAAGTATCGCCTTCCATCTGATATTGATTTTAATGCCTTTCGCAATGAAATTGCGGGTTCTTTGACGGATTTCTGTACAAAGTGGTATAAGCGAGAAAAAGCAGATAAACATGCACTTACTGCTTGGAAGAAAACTATTTCAGAAATTGTTGAATTACGTATTTTACGAATCAAATCCATCCCTGCTTCCACGGCCTTCTACTTACAATTTACGACACCTTAAGAAGGGTATTCAGAATTTACATACTAAATTTGCTCTAGTTCCAGCAGACAAAGCTTCCAACAATATAATTATTGTCTGACGACTACATTATACCAATACTTTGAATGCTGAGCTAGCGAGCACTTCTGCGTATCTAACTACACCTCTGCTGGAGACGGACATTGTTTCCCAGCATGTGACTTTTATGGAGACTATAAAAGTTTCTGTAATTAGTAAGAAGACAAAGCTCCCTACAATGTACTGGATACCCAAACTTCACAAAATTCCTTACAAAGCGCGTTTTATCGCCAATTCTAGTTCATGTACGACGACCAATATATCAAAACTATTGACTTCCTGACTTTCCGCGATTAAAGAACATATTGTAAAACATTGCGGAAAGGCCTTCGAGAACTCAGGAATCAATCTGTTTTGGTCTATCAAAAACTCTGAAGAAGTGCTTGACAAACTACGGTGTAAGCATTTTCATGGCTCTTCTCTAAACACCTACGACTTTTCCGCACTACACTACACTACCACATAATCTTATCAAAGACAAATTTCTTCAGCTTATTCAGAAGACATTTGCTAGAGAAGGTACAACTTTTCTAGCTTGTAATAATGTCAGGGCTTTCTTTACTAACGCCCCCATTGATAAATATAATTTGTGGACTTGTACTGATGTTTGTAGAGCCTAATCTTTTCTTCTGGATAACATCTTTATAAGATACGGTAAAACTATTTACCGCCAGGTTGTTGGTATTCCTATGGGTACTAACTGTGCGCCACTTGTTGCAGATTTGTTTTTGTACTGCTATGAAAGAGATTTAATGTTGAGTTTGTCACCTGCTACCCAGGATGAAATTATTGATGCCTTTAATACTACTGCTCGGTATCTTGATGACATACTCAATATTGATAATCCGTTTTTTGCTTATATGGTTACTAACATTTATCCACCAGAGCTCACGTTGAATAAAGCCAACAGTTCGGATAAAGTAGCAGCATTCTCGATCTTCAACTCACGATTTCAAATGATTGTATACATACTAAAATCTATGATAAGAGAGATGATTTCAATTTTAACATCGTTAACTATCCACACCTGGATGGAGATGTACCTCGTGCTACCTCGAGCTCATATGGGGTGTATATCTCCCAGCTCATTCGATTTGCTAGAGCGTGTAATGATGGTATAGACTTCAATGATCTAAATCAAGTTATTACAAGGAAACTTCTTCAGCAGGGTTTTCGTTATCACAAACTACGTAGATCTTTCTCTAAATTATACCGCCGCAACGATGGCCTTCTGGAAAAGTACAACACCAACCTTAAAACACAACCCTCATTTTATGGAGATGTGTCTATAAAAAAAGAGTATGATAATGGACCTTTGGAAACGGCCGAGCACGACACATACGAAATATTGCAGTCTCGGTTTGATTGAGACTGTTCATGAGCGGCAGTGAAATACGCTAGCTACCGCTCACGCCCTCTAGCCCCTGGTTGAGCAGAACTCAATATTCATAAAATCAATAGGACAAAATTGTAACCATCCCGAAGATGGCAAGCATATGGCGGTGGACATGGAAAGTTAAAGGGGTCTGACTGGTTTCCTGACCGCTTTACAAATTTAATCAGGAAGTTCGTCAGAAAAGGATATAACCCTTTGGTTTTACAGCGCACTGCATGTTTAGTGATTGACCCCTCTACAGTCAGTCATTGCGCTACACTTTTCACTTGTGCGATGACTGGACTACCTCTTGGGACTCTATGAGTGTACCTACTGAAACCCCAAATAAGGGAGGTGGGTGCATTCATGAGCTTTCGTCCCTCGGGTTTTCTGTTCGTACTTCCCTTTAGCTGCAACTACTATGATTGTTCAGTACGATTCTGGATACATACTGAGATGTTTATTATTTTGTATGTGTTTCTATAGTTAGTTTCTCTGGATGTGGACTTTATTGTTAGAGAATTCCTTTTGATGGGATGTAGTTTTGTTTACACTGTCTTGTCTATTTGGGCGCTGAAGACAGGATAATAGCGAGGATTGTGCGCATATACAATTGATTCAAGCTACCCAGTAGGCCTTATTGCCTACTGACCGTTCCAAGTCGGTAACCCTGTCTTCACCACCCTTTCTCTTGTTTTTGTGTCTCTTTCATTGTATTTTTAAGTCCTTGTTTGCAGTACAGTGCGGACCTTCGATGCCATTGCGTTCGGACGTTTCTATAGGACCCTATCTCATTTTTGATAGATTATTAGATATTCATAACGGATCAAAAGGTCAATGTGATACTATTTTACACGAGGATTTCAACAACATCCGACAATGCAGATTATGTAACACACGATACTGATACAAACATAGATGCTCAGTCTGATGATTATGTGGCTGATATTTTTTCTCCGAGATTCTCACAGGATATTGGTCATTTAAATAGTAATGGTAATATGTTATTAGACTTTTGCAAGCAGAGTGGGTTGCGCATTTCCAATGGAAGAGTGGGTAGCGATAAAGGGATAGGAAAATATACTTTTGTCGGAAGTAGTGGTAGTAGCCTCGTAGATTACGTGTTAGCCTCATCATCTGTTTTTGACAATATTTCATATTTTCATTTTGGTGATCCAAATATATTATCAGATCATTGTGTTATTAATTGTGTATTAGTAATACTATTAATAATGGTTGTCATGTAGACTCACATGTGTTTAATAATGATCAATCTGAAAACGAATGTAATTACATTGATAGTAAATATGTATGGGATAATGAGTTTAACGCACATTTTGTAACATCATTAAACTCTGAAGATATACAAATGCAATTACTTATTTTAAATGACATTGAGGATATAGAATGCAATACAGATGTAGATAATAATGTTGAACATATTTGCCAAATTCTTGGTAATATTGCAGATCCTCTGTTTAGAAAGAACATATCGCATAACCAAAATGAATATGAATATGCGATTAATAAAGATAAAGCATGGTTTTATGATGACTATGCAGAAAAGAGAAGATGTTTCGAATTTAATCTTAATATATATAGAGAATGTAAAACTGAAGTAAATAGGTTTGCATTAGTAAATTCTAGATCAAGCTATAAACGTACAATAAGAAAACTAAACTATCAATTCGATGGTGTTCAAACACGCAAATTAGAACTAAATCAGTATAAAAACGCTAACGTTTATTGTAAAATGCTTAAGGGCCTTGCAGGTATAAAAACATCTAATGTCAATATATCAATGTTTGAAACATATTTTAAAGGTGTAAACAACTCAGATGATCCTTATTTTACGCCTGATAAAGATGTGATGTATTTTAATGAAAGATATATGAGAAATGAATTTCAGATAATGTTTGATGAACTGAATATTGAGATAAGTGAACAAAAATTTTATGTGCAATTGGTCAATTAAAAAATGGACGAAGTGGTGGACCTGATAAACTATCAAATGAATTTTTCATACATGGTAAGGGTATTCTGATTCCAATCTTGCAAACATTATTTAATAAAATATTTAATTCGGGATATTTCCCGGATATGTGGTCCGATGGTTATATCATTCCTTTGCATAAAAAGGGCAGTCTTAATAACCCTAATAATTATCGTGGTATTACGTTACTTAGTTCCCAGGGTAAACTCTTCACTCGTGTTATCAACAATATGTTAAATAATTACAATGTATATATTGAGGCACATGAGTACGGTTGATAATATTTTTGTACTACATGGAGTTATAACTCATATGATGGAAAACAACTTTATTGTGGGTTTATTGATTTCACGAAAGCTTTCGACTACATTGTGAGAGAAAATCTATGGTTCAAATTAATAAAACTAGGGATACGAGGTAAACTATCTGATATTTTAAAATCAATGTACAGCTCAATCAAATCAAGGGTGAAACATCATAATCGTGTAAGTGATGAGCTTACTTGTACACTCGTTGTGCGTCAAGGTGAATGTTTGTCTCCATTTTTATTTTCAATATTTTTAAACAACCTGGAAGAAGATTTTATATTGCTTGGTTTCGAAGGAGTCGACATAAATACAATGAAGATGATACTTTAAGCGATTACTGCATACGTTTGAAATTAGAAATAAATACAGCAAAAACTAAGGCCATGCTTTTTCATAAAGCTGGGGAAAAGCATAGGACCTTCGATTTTGTATGATGGAAATAAAATTGAAATTGTTAAGTCATTTTGCTACCTTGGTGTTGTCTTTACTCAAGGTGGGTCTTTAAATGAAATACAGGTCACTTTAGCAGGTCAAGCGCAGAAGGCTATTTTTAAACTGAATAAATATCTGTATAAGTTTACAAATATCTCTATTAAACACAAATTGGACTTATTTGATAAACTTGTACTTCCGGTATTGAACTACGGATCTGAAGTATGGGGATTTCTGCGGCTTTGAATATTGAAAGTGTGCATACTCTTTTTTCGTAAGAAAGTATTAATTGTTAAAAGATGTACACAAAATGATTTTGTATATGGAGACCTAGGAAGGGACTAATCTTATTAATCAAAGGTACATGTATTTAAATATTTTGAAATATTGGTTAAAAAATTATTGGATGTCATGAAAATAAATTTGTCTGATGAGACGTGATGCTGAGTTACATCCAAATCAGAAGAACTGGGTCTCAACTAAATTCCATTTTGTTTATTTCGCTCTTCGGGCATAGCATTTTGTTAGATATTGGGACAATACGCCGCTGGACATGGAATGATGACTGTAAATATAGCATGTCCACCGCCATATGCATGCCATCTTCGGGATGGTTGAAATTATGTACTATTGATTTTATGAATATTGAGTTCTGCTCAACCCGGGGCTAGTGGGTTTGAACGGTAGCAAGCATATTTCACTACCGTTCATGAACAGTCTCAATCAAACCTAGACTGCAATATTTCGTATTTATCGTGATTGGTCGTTTCCAAAGGTCCACTCTCATACACTTTTATTAAAAGATTTATTAACCTCACTTGGTTTTTACGATGCTTGGCTTTTTCAAGGTGTAGGGAACAATGATTTATTTGTTTACACTGCTAAACAACGATTACATGATAACTTTATTCAAGATATACACTCCCGTTTGGAAATGTTTACGCATTGATAGTAGATAACTATGTTATGAAACCTTACTTATATGTTTTAAATATACCAAAGTATAGAAATGCATTATCAAGACTAAGACTCTCACTCTCAACTTACAAATAGAAACTGGAAGATGGCATAAGCCGAATAGCATACCAATAAACGAACGTAAATGTATCACATGTGCAAAACTAGAAGATGAGTATCACTTTGTTATTAAATGTTCATTGAAGTATTATTGGAAAAGACCAAGTATTTTTAAATTTTGGAACTTATAAATAGTGAAAATTACAACAGTATAAACAATCTGAGTGGCTTTGTTTTTAAAGCCTTTGAGATAAGAGTGCTACATGTTTTAGATAATAGTAATTAGTGTACAAAACACATTTTACTATTAAAATGTATGAAACTTACTCTTGAATATTAAGACCTGTTAACTTAAAGTTAACTTAAACTTTGCTTTGGTCTTTTCTGTTTTTAACGAATATTTCAAATACTATTAAAGTGTATTTCATGTCATCTTCTCCGCATATATTATGCGATTAAAACTGTTTAAATGTATTAATAATAACAATAACATACATGATTGAATTGTTACTTTCTTTAATTATATATCGTGTTGATATTGAAACACTAGTACTTTTGCATAAGCACACAAATACTGCATGTACCTGTTGTCAACCTTGTATATATGTTTTGTATCCTCATGGGTCTTATGACCTTTTGGAATTTTGCTGATTAAAAGATATATATACATATATGTTATTATTACCATGGATTTATATGTACACATAAATCCATGTTATAACACAGAAATAATAATTGTTATTAGGCTGTGATTATAAGTTTCAGAAACAGTAGTAGACAGAGATGTTGTATTTAAAAACAACAACAAAAAAAACATGAATATACAAGACTATGTAGATCTATGAAGAAAAAAAAAACCAACAAAAAAAATAAATAATTCTATTAAGTGCTGCTGTTTTTTTTATTATTATGAAACAGTACTGTATGGTAATTGTTTTAATTTCTAATACACGCGGTGATAGTGTTATTGTCAGGATACTAGTGAGAAGAACTAAGTGTGTCTAAGAAGGCAGAAAATATCTACATCAACAAGAACAATGCAGAACTGAAATGATTTTATTTTGTTTTTAAATTGTCTGCCGAGTTTACAGCGAAGTCTAAATTAAGCTATCCTTTGATTTTCCCCTCCAGTTGTTTTTGTGATTATGAAAAAAAAAAGAGAAAACATAATATTAAAGGCATATATATCGTTAGACAATCAAAAACATCAACATATTCATCAAATTTGTCGTCCCATTTCAACCGGGTTTTAAACCGGGAATTAACCGGGGTTTAGTATCTCTTGGGGTTTGGTCCCGGCTTTTAACGTCAACCTGTTTCCTGTTTCATGTCAGATTTGAAAGCGCCCTGTTTGAAAGTGAGTTAATCAGATTAAATGCAGTACACTGTGGTATACAAACCTTATTTAGTATAGCTTTCAATATGATCATATAACAACTTTGTACAACTATTGAACAGGGGTAAAATCTGGCCACAGTTGCACATGTATAGACTACAGCCTACAGGGATACTGTAGCTCTGACCCAAAACCTTGTAAAACTAAAACCATTTCAGGCATTTGAAAAGGAGCTGGGTGGGTGTGTGTGAAGTGGGGGTAAGGAAGGAAATAAGAAGAGGAAGAAATGGGGGGAGTAAAAATGTGCGGAGGGGTGGTAACAAAAGACTTGGTTGGGGTGGGGGGAGAAGTGGGTGAGGAGAGAAAAGGGGTTAAGTTTGGGCCGAGTCTATTGACATGTAAACGTTTATTCGTGTTACCTGTCTAGTGACACGTATACGTTTATTCGTGTTACCTGTCTAGTGACACATATACGTATAATAGAATGGGAACGTATCAAGTAATAAGTGTCAATAAGGAGATTTGTTAGTGACACGTATAAAAACATTTTATACTTGTTTGTTACATGTATTTTTTAAATTGGATATTATATTTGGAAAAACTTGCTAGTTTAAATAAATAATAAATATTACTAGAGGTGGTTTATGACATGTTTTATAATAATTAATATGATAATTGTATCTCACAACCTTAACTTGCGGGCTTTTGAAGACCGCGCCAGAGGTGGTTTATGAAATGTTTTATAATAATATGATAATTGTAATAACTATATAATCTGATAATATATAATAATATATGGATAATTGTATCTCACAACCTTAACTTATGGGCTTTTGTTGGAATTCCATGTGTTGTCAGACTTCATGTGTTTCTGATGTTGTCAGACTTTCATGTGTTGTCTGACTTCCATGGGTTTCTGATGTTGTCAGAATTCCATTTGTTGGGATTCCATGTGTTGTTTTAATTTCATTTGTTCTGGTGTTGTCAGAATTCCATGTGTTGTCAGACTTTCATGTGTTTCTGATGTTGTCAGACTTTCATGTGTTGTCAGACTTTCATGTGTTTCTGATGTTGTCAGACTTTCATGTGTTGTCTGACTTTCATGGGTTTCTGGTGTTGTCAGAATTACATGTGTTGTTGGAATTGTATGTGTTGCAGATGCTGTTTTTATTGGCGAAAATTCTAGTTCCACATCCATTACCTCTTCCTTTCTGGAATCAAATGCTTGTTCAAAACCGACACTTGTTTGTACTTGTGGAATTCTTAAATTGGTTGATTGTCAAGAATTTTTTAAGTCAGTCAAACAGTTAATTTTCTCATTAAATTCTTTTTCCCCACATGTCGAAAGAAATTGGGCAAAATCTTTGAAATTTTTTATTGCTGTGTTATATTTCTCCCGTGGCGTCATTTTCGTGTTTTTGTTTTTTCTTTCTACTAAACTTATGTTGGTAATTGGAATTACAATTTATATACGACTATATATAAAATTGGCAAAAAATATGAACTCGTAACAGTATAATGTAAATATTACGGGCGTGATAACCGCCATCGACCTACTCTTACGGTTGTGCTATTATTACGTACGTGTCAATAGACACTCCGTTAAGTTTGTCCTGGAGTTGGGCGTGGTAAGGAATGATACTCTTTAAATTATTATTGATCGACTATCTGTCTAAGCAGTACCACCATGGCCATACGTTAACCTTTGATCCACCACATCATGGGCGTTATAAAAAAAAATGACCGAAATATGTCTACAAAGTCATTCTGGATTTTAAAAATACCAAATAAACTTGAAAACATTGGTAAGAGAGTGTTCTTTATCTCACGGAATACTGTACAATGCGATTTAGTGCATCTGACCTGTTAACTTTTGATTTTTTCTGTGCAATTTATTGTGTTTGGGCACAGGTATTCGGCTTGTAATTTTGTCACTACTACCCCACCCCCACACACACACACACCACCACCACCCCACACACAAAAAAAATCATCCAAAAAGTCAAAAATAACTAAATTCATACTGTACTGAGTATGATTTTTTTTTTCAGAAAGATTTACAAAGTTATTAAATGACTTTTTGGATACTTCCAGCAGTTATAAAACTTGTAACTGTTTAAGGTTTATGGACCACATCTTGCACTTTGTCACACTTCTGGTATATATAAATAAGAACAAACAAATAATCATTTTCTTACCTTCGTTGTTCATTTGCACCCGTCCGAGGCGTTATTCCGCCACAAAATGTATCTTCCACCACATCAAAGGGTAATGTATGGACATGGTGAGTACAGCCCGGGAAAATGTCATCCTACAATTGTTTCACTCATAATGTTAAAGGAAATAAGGAAGGACTCTTCTTCTAGTTGAGAGCACAGGTATTCGGGGAGTAGCTTAGACTTAAACTAGACCTTTTCAGAAGGAACGCTTAGACTTAAACTAGACCTTTTCAGAAGGAAAAAACAACAATTATGTCTTGAAAACATCATTTAAATACTAAACCGCTTGAAGGATTTTGATGAAACTTCATCAAAATGTTACTTGATAGGGCCCCTCTCAGATTTGTGTTTTTCATGGCCGCCAGTCATCCAAGATGGCCAACATGGCTAAAACTACGTCAAATTTAAGGAAATTTCAAACGACATCTCCTCCGAAACCACTTATTCCATTATTGTGAAATACCATAAATATGTTGCTTGGGTTGGCCTCTATCAAATTTGTGTTTTTTGTTATCGTCGAATAATCAAAACGGCCGCCATGACGACCAAAGTTTACATAGATTTATATAGGAAAAGGCTAAAATTGACATCTTCTCTGAAACCTCTTGAAGGATTTTGTTGGAACTTTATCACAATGACCTTTGAGATGGTGCGCCTCAGATTTGTGTTTTTCGCAGCCGCCAGTTGTCGAACATGGCCACCATGGCTAAAACTAAGTCAAATTTAAAGAAATTTCAAACGACATCTCCTCCGAAATCACTTAATCCATTCCAGTGAAATATCATGTACATGTTCCTTGGGTTGACCTCTATCAATTTGTGTTTTTCGTTATCATCAAAATATATGCAGGGCCTTCCCCAGCCATTTATGGCGTAGCGGCGCCGCGATCCCTTAACTTTTGAAACAGACATGCCACGATCCTTAATCTGACCGCGACCCTTTAAAACCGTGCCGCGATCCCTTAAAAGTGGTCAAAACATTCATTTCCCAGTGTTAATTAATGACATATCTGACCAAATTACGCCTTGAGGCATAAATTCCTGACAAGCATACGTCTTAGCTCCTGATTGGAGTGTTTTCATAAGGATTAGAGGGGCAGAGGTGTTAATTACCTCCGTGATAAGGGTCTAATTCAAGAATTCAACCATGCGTACATGACCTGTAAACTTATTACGTCATAAATGTGAAAACAATTTACTTATGTTATATTTTATTGTAGCGTTGAATTAACGTGCCTCCATCCATTTTATATCGATTTTAAATAGATAATGATGATAAAATAATCTCACAAACGCAAATTATTCGATAACCACATAAAATTATAAGAATCTCGGGGTTGTAGATTATAAATTTAGGTTACTTCCGGTTTTGAATTTGCTTCCGTGTTTTCGTGTTTCAAACTAAAACGATTAATTATGAATAAAGACAGCAATTTATAACATTTAAATGAACTTATATGTATAACCGTTTCCTACCTTTTTTTTCCGAAACGCTAATGACTTTATGCAGTAAACATGACTTGGACGTTAAGTTATTGTAAGACAATGTCAGCGTAAAAAGTTGATGTAAATCCGGATAGTCCTTATTTCGGATGCTTAAAAAACACGACACTGCGTTTTCAAGTGTGTTTTTTTCAAATGTTATTCTCTTAAAAATAACATAATTACTCCTGCTTAACTTCAAATGAAGTGTTTACAAGATAAAAAAAATTCTAGAACAGCAAAGGAAACGATGTATAAAGTTGAGGTATCATCTTTTTCCAAAAAAAAAAAAAAACAGTAAAAAAATGGTCATACATGTACTATCTATGGCAGACTGGTAGATATATTTAAAAGATGTTTTAAATGTGTCGGGTGTATGCCAAAACCCATATTTTACTTCAAAACATTAAAAAAATCGACATGCAAGAGGGGACCCCCTCCCGCACCCACCCCACCCTCGCGCGTTAAATGCCACTATCCCTTAAAAAAATCCTGGGAAAGCCCTGATATGAAATCTTCTCTGAAACCTTTTGAAGGATTTTGTTGAAACTTTATCACAATGGTTGGCGTCTATTAAGTTTGTGTTTTTTTTGTTTTCTTGCAATAATCAAAATGGCTGCCGTAGCGACCCAAAGTTTATATAGGAAAAGGCTAAATATGACATCTTTACACAGTAGAGCGTCTACAGGCCCTCTTGGGCCTCTGGTTTTATAACAAATGTAAACAAATAAATAAATAAAAATAGTAAAAAATTAGAAGATGGTAGTTGGGGAAGTGGGGGTGGGTTGAGAACGTGTTGATTCTTACAGATAGCCAGGGGTGTAAAAATTTGGAAAAATCCACTCGCGTTGCAGGACTAGTGGAAGCAAAAAGCTACTCGCCCTTACCAATTTACCACTCGCCCTGCAGCATATAACCTGAACATTATTTTCACCACTATAGTCAGCTACAATAAGTACATTTGTGTACTCACAGACACTGTAGTAGCTGAAAGGCAGTATGTGGATATTTTATTGTTATTCAAATAAAGAAAGTGCCATATTATATAACAACACATTTAATATTATGGTCTGCCTGTCCTCGTACACTGTCATTAAGATTTATTCCCTTCCACGCAGACATTCGTCGGGAGTGGGCAAAAAAAATAAGTGCGGAGAATTACCAACAACAATATTCTGCTGAACTTCTCTTCAGTATTTTGTCTCCATTGGACCAATAATAGATGCCATAACTAATTAATAGCGGTTGGGAACTACGCTTGTTGTTCAGCCATACCCTTTCAGATTTGCCGAATCCGCTTGCAGGGTCGCGGACGCAGACTTTCCGAACAGCGACCTGATGTCTGTTCAATTACCTGCCATGTTTACGGTGTCGATATATAAAAAAAAACAGTCTGGCTGGTTAGCGATATATTGCATCACACTCCAATTGATTTTAGCGTGAATTGAATCACAGGGATCACTCTAGGCCGCGATTCCACAATATTCTCGCATTAAATTCTCAAAAATCGCATGAAAAAGACAAATGGAACAAATTGTTGCACCGAATTCGGGGAAATCCATTTTCACCATTTCGGTTTGTAATGAAAACATATTTATTTACATTTCATTTAAAATCTCAAGTAAATTTGCTCAGATCCATTTATTCGCGATTAAAATGAGAAAATATCAAATTATTCGAAAATCACATGAAAAAAATCAAAACGAGATTATGTCGGTAAACTTCCGGTTCGCTTTTGCTTAGCGAAAGCAGGGGTGTCAAAGAAAATCGATTGATTATGGATAAACATGGCCATTTTTATAATAATTCATCAACTTCTAGTCATATCTGAACATTATCCCCCAATCTGTAATGATTTGACGCGATTAACTATGTACTGGAGTGGGGCAAGCAATTATAAAACTATGTTAGCATAAAAAGTTGACGTAAATTCGGACACGCTTTATTTCAGATGCTTTAACAATTTCTACTTTCACTATTGGGAATGAGCCAGAATGCAGGAAATCACATCTAAATTTAAAAATGTTCTGGGGGTCATGCCCCCAAACCCGCCTAGCAGCCTCCAGCGATACATGAGGTCGACGAACAACCACTGGTCGTTCGGCTTCGCATCCGAAATGGTTCATGATATGGTGAATGTCTCATTAAAATCAAGCAAGTGGGACATTTTGTCTCATTGAAATTCACTCCTAGGGTGATCCCTGGAATCACAGTCTATACGACGCGTGGGTTACCTGGTAACAAACAAACACCAGGTGGTCCTGTTAATCTGGGTCCTGCAAACGACAATACGGAACAAAATTACGCGTCGGAAATGATCCTGATTTGAAATATTGCAAATATTGCAACATCGAGTTTGAACGATAATTTTAACTTTATTTTTATAGTGCAAAAAGTCACTCGCCCTGTCGGACGACCAGACGCCAAATGTTACTCGTCCGCAGGCAGCTTGCACTTGCCATTGCGAGCGGGCGAGTGGAATTTTACACCCCTGATAGAGAGAGGTATACAATACTGTTCTAGGCAGGAAAAAGAGCGTGGTTTGCCTCTACCACAAAATTGACCGTCATATATATAGAGGATCTTAAACGAGTTCCCATTTCATATAAGATTTATGAAACGAGTTATGAATTATTTTAATTTTAACGAGCGAGTGGCGAGTTAAACTTAAAAATAATTCATAACGAGTTTCATAAATCTTATATGGAATGGGAACGAGTTTAAGATCCTTTGTATCACATAACATTGTAATCAAATTCATTCAGATGGACGTAGAACCGCCACGACGTCAGACACACTTTAGCGCCAAAACGTCATAAAATATGTGACGTCGTAACGTCGCGTCTCACACATAACGTTGCGTATAAAAGAGTTTTCGTGTTTTACCTCTTTACAAAATAGCAGTTTAGGCCAACTTTTTAACAAACCAACAACATTGTTTTGTATAACGTGCATTATTTTTATAAGCTGTCACAAATAATAAGTTTATGACTCAGATCTGGGTGAATCTGTAATAAATAAAATAGTTTCAGTTAATAAATTTGCGTAGTGTTACAGGTTTAACTCAACCAATCAAAATCGTTCCAGGTTGCATTAATTGCTTTTTCTCTACTCATGTAATCCAGAGCTGTAGATAATTTTTGACTGCAATGAGTATTTACTCATCATGTTCAAAATGGATGCGTAAAAAGGAACTCTTTCAGAGTTAACAGTTGCTTTAAATAGTTTATGCTTTCAAAATGGATATGAATTAATACATTTAAAATAAACAACTATTCTGATTAAATGAAAGTTTTAAGTAAAATGAAAGAAATGCTGTATGACCTTAATATTAGAAACACTTGGAACAATTTTCATCATGTTAATATGGAATAAACTGTTCTTTAGAACAATACGTATATGAGTAATGATGGGTAATGATACTCACAATTTTAAAAAGTTTTTGTCAAAAAAGTATGAGTAAAATACTCAAAAACTCAGCTTATGATTACTCTGGATTACTGTAATCCTTCTAGACAGTAAAGTGTATAGCAAAAAAGTGTCAATTATCTCAAGTCTACCTTTTCACTGATCGTGCATGGCACTCGCATATTTTTGGCGAAAAACTATTTCAGAGCTACAGATACGTTCTTGATCAGTTGGGTATTGGATATTTAATTGAGTATTTCATGATTTTCATTTTGCAACATTGCTTTTGAATGGTAATTCACAAATTTTAATAAAAAATCATTAATTGATCAATTACTTTTGAACGGTAGAACTTTCACAGATTTTAATAAAAAATCTAATATATTAACTTATTAAATTACACTAATTGTTTGTACTTAATTGATACCCACTATTCTAATTTGGCATTTTTTTAATTTGGTATTAAGGAAATACCCTGCTTCTCTAGAGTGTACCACACCTTTTGAGGTGTTGAGAGAGATATGAGATATTACCTCAACAGGAATATTGACAAAAGATCTGATTTTTAGAAGATTGTCAGAGTGTGATTTTCGTTCACATTCGACAAGAAGCTTTTGTTTTTTTAGTTTCTTTACACTCCTCGGCTCACCGGCAATGCCGAGTAAAGCCCTTGCCCTTCACTCACACACTCAATAAAAATATTTTAAATAGCTTTTCTAAAAAACTCAAAATCCGCATAATTATTACCACATTACTTGACAAAATATTTGCATCATCTCATTATACCCCCTATTTCACAAAGAGAAGTGGGGGCTATATAAGAATCGTTGTCCCTAATGTTGAGTCGCGTCCCGTAACACATTTTTGTCCCGGAACATCGCGTCACATCACGTCCCGTAACACATTTTTAATACTTGCATATCTCAAACACTTTTGAAACAGTCTATTCTGCATTACTCAATGTCAAGTAAAACCTCAACGTGTTCTGAGAATGTAATGAGTTTTAAATTAACTGGTTTCATTTGTCCAGTTTTTATCACTGAACCAATCAGAATGCTTCATTCATATTTTCATTGGGTTGTTTCTATCAGGACATCACTTCTGGTATTATGACATCACGTCATGCTATTAATATGACGCAACTCAGTGTGTTCTCAGAACTGACTGAGCCTTTTAATTGCTGTGAGTTTGTATCACTTATTGAGTAATGAGTTTCTTGAAACCAAGAATCACAAAGTTTTAAAAATATAAAATAATTCTAAAATGATTTAATAGGCTGTTTTGAATGGATTGTTCCCAAACTTCATATACTCATAATAACGGATGACCTTATGTCCCTCTATATCACCCATCATTGATTGCCTAATTTATTACAGAATTACAGAATTATGGCCCTTTGTTTGACTTTGAATATTGTATAATGACCTGTTAACATGTTTTCTTCTCAAACATTTTCAAATTGATTGTTCCAAAACTTAAGATGCATATTTATATAACAACTGATTACCTTATGTCTCTCTACATCACACATTGTTGATGCCTAATTTATTTCAGAATTATGGCCCTTTATTTGACTTTTTTACTCTATAATGAACTTCATGTGGCTTTCACTTTAAAACTTTTCATGGATTGTTATCACACTCGACATACAGTTCACACTTGATGATATGATGTGGTTCTGCATTAATGGTTTTTCAATTCTGCACAATTGTTTTTAAAGAATTATGGACCTTTGTTTACTTTTTCGTCCGTCGGATGGGACGTAAACCTTGCGGTCCCGTGTATCGGTCTATCCTGCGAGCACGTTAAAGAACCGCAGGAATCTATTCGATAATAAGAGTAGGGCACGGTTCTCGGAATCCTATGTATCCTTACCCTCTCTTTTGGGCGGCTCTAACTAACCTATACTGTGTTGATGAGCCGTTAAACAACATTCAATTCAATTGTGTACTTTTTTTCACATTAAAAAATTAACAGATATAGTAGACGTTTATTATTCTTGATTTAGCCCTCCTCATCGGCTATAGCAAATATGCAGGGGTATTCATAACCTTCAGTCATACAACTATTTAATTTCTTAGAAGTGAGTGGTTAGAACTATCTATCAGAGGGAGTGACTACAAGACGAGTGCAATAGTATCCTTCAAGGGTCAGTAGTCACTCCCGAGGTTAAATAGTTCTAATCCATTGACTCCTAAGGCCATAAATAGTTGTTTTATTGTATATCATAAAATATAACAGTTTTGATTTTTTACTATTAAATTAAAATTTGGAGTGTGAGCCGTGTAAACAATGTATCTGCTTCCTTTGTTCATTTAAACAAACATGTCACTGACACAGATCGACTATTGCACGGTCACGTGACTCTGCATCACTGATACAGATAGACTATTGCACGGTCACGTGACTCTGCATAGCTGATACAGATTGACTGTTGCACGGTCACGTGACTCTGCGTCACTGATACAGATCGACTATTGCACGGTCACGTGACTCTGCATCACTGATACAGATAAACTATTGCACGGTCACGTGACTCTGCATCACTGATACAGATCGACTATTGCACGGTCATGTGACTGCATCACTGATACAGATTGACTATTGCACGGTCACGTGACTGCATCACTGATACAGATCGACTATTGCACGGTCACGTGATTTTGCATCACTGATACAGATCGACTATTGCACGGTCACGTGACTCTGCATCACTGATACAGATCGACTATTGCACGGTCACGTGACTGCATCACTGATACAGATCGACTATTGCACGGTCACATGACTGCATCACTGAAACTGATCGACTATTGCACGGTCACGTGACTGCATCACTGATACAGATCGACTATTGCACGGTCACTTGACTGCATCACTGATACAGATCGACTATTGTACGGTCACGTGACTCTGCATCACTGATACAGATTGACTATTGCACGGTCACGTGACTCTGCATCACCGATACAGCTTGACTATTGCACGGTCACGTGACTCTGCATCACTGATACAGATCGACTATTGCATGGTCACGTGCCTACATCACTGATACAGATCGACTATTGCACGGTCACGTGACTCTGCATCACTGATACAGATTGACTATTGCACGGTCACGTGACTCTGCGTCACTGATACAGATAGACTATTGCACGGTCACATGACTCTGCATCACTGATACAGATCGACTATTGCACGGTCACGTGACTGCATCACTGATACAGATTGACTATTGCACGGTCACGTGACTGCATCACTGATACAGATCGACTATTGCACGGTCACGTGATTTTGCATCACTGATACAGATCGACTATTGCAGGGTCACGTGACTGCATCACTGATACAGATCGACTATTGCACGGTCACGTGACTGCATCACTGATACAGATCGACTATTGCACGGTCACGTGATTTTGCATCACTGATACAGATCGACTATTGCACGGTCACGTGACTGCATCACTGATACAGATCGACTATTGCACGGTCACTTGACTGCATCACTGATACAGATCGACTATTGCACGGTCACGTGACTCTGCATCACTGATACAGATTGACTATTGCACGGTCACGTGACTCTGCATCACCGATACAGATTGACTATTGCACGGTCACGTGACTCTGCATCACTGATACAGATCGACTATTGCATGGTCACGTGCCTACATCACTGATACAGATCGACTATTGCACGGTCACATGACTCTGCATCACTGATACAGATTGACTATTGCACGGTCACGTGACTCTGCGTCACTGATACAGATAGACTATTGCACGGTCACGTGACTGCATCACTGATACAGATTGACTATTGCACGGTCACGTGACTGCATCACTGATACAGATCGACTATTGCACGGTCATGTGATTTTGCATCACTGATACAGATCGACTATTGCACGGTCACGTGACTGCATCACTGATACAGATCGACTATTGCACGGTCACGTGACTGCATCACTGATACAGATCGACTATTGCACGGTCACGTGACTCTGCATCACTGATACAGATTGACTATTGCACGGTCACGTGACTTTGCATCACTGATACAGATCGACTATTGCACGGTCACGTGACTGCATCACTGATACAGATCGACTATTGCACGGCCACGTGACGCTTTGCTGTTGTTTTTTTAAAAAAACGCGCCAATGACAAAGTTGTACTATTGCACGATAAATTTAGTATTGCACGGTCAAGTGCTGAACTATTGAACGGTTGGCATATTTCCAATGAGAACGGTCAAAACTATTTAATCACACGTGACTGCCTCTAGACCAATGAAAAACGTTTATATTTTATGATATATAATAATTCTAGTTATTGCTCCCTCAGATCAGCACCATCTCAAATAGTTTTCAAGTATTGTTTTTTCACTTTGTTGCCATGGCATCCTTATTTATGAACAACAAAAACAAGACATGCATCACCATTCCATATTTCAATGGATGTTAGATTTCATGCAGTGTTTGTCTTACAAAAAACGAGACTGATAGAGGAAATACTGATGGATTAAGAGATGATCACGCATCTCTACTATTGCACTTTTCACCATCGTTTAACTCTACTCCTGCTATGATTACACACAATTTATAAACCATTATATAATTTTCCACATTTTTTCATACAAAAAATAGTGCTTTACTGGTTATCTGACACCACTGACTTATGGGAATCACTGGTGCCAATGACGTGAATATTAACTGGCAAAATCTCCATATTCAAAATGAATATGCAAGATTATGTATGATCTCTCTAAGATATTTTTGGTGAATCTATCTATATTTTGATCAAGCCATCAATATTTAATGGAGATTGGCGTAACTGTAGCCTTAACTTTAAAGGGACAATGTCCGTAAGTTTTAGCTTGTAAAACACACACTAAATACGTTCACAAACATTACACACATTATTATTATTGAATATTTACTAATTAAATGCAAGATTGTTTAACGGAGCGATAGCCGATGTTGCTCCTGATTCCCATTCAATTGGGAAAATTCGCTCACCTAAAAGAATATATTTCCCCTTTCTTCCGTTTAAAGTTTTACTCTAAATATTTTTATTTTTTGGATTGGGATTTTTTTTCACTCAAACTGTGAAAAAACACATACTTTTTGCCATTGGGAATGGTAGCGTTTTTCGGTACCACTTTAATATGAAGAATGGACAAACACACCGTGTCTGGTTAATAGTTCTACTTACACATAGAATACGTATATATTTCTGTAGCTGTCTAGTTCAGTAGACAATGTACACGTATACAGTGTTTTTTTCCCTTATATAAGTGGTACCGAAAAACAGTACCATTCTCAATGCAAAAAGTATGTGTTTTTTCCCAACTGGAGTGAAAAGTTTCCCAATCTAATTTTTAATTTTTTTAATTTTTTTTTTATACATATTTAGAGAGAAACTTTAAACAGAAGAAAAGAGTAAACTATATACTTTTAATGGAGGTTAATGAAATACTAAAAGAGAATGTATACATGGTAATGTGTTTGTAAAGTATTTCAGCATACAATATTCCTTTTGTGTGATGGTGAAATATTCCCAATTTAAGGCAGAATGGCACAAATTTTCCCAATTGAATGGGTACCAGTACCATTTCCAAAAGGGTGAAAAAAAAAATATACTGATACATCTGAGTTTACCTGCCCCAAAAGTGTTAAATGAAGTTTTAATTTGATCTTTTATATCTTTACCCAGAATGGCCTCTGTGTTGGAGATGTTTCAGAATGGTGAATATAGTGAGGTGGTGAGGAGACTAGAACAAGAAGATAACATCCATCTACAGTTGTCCACCAGGCTGCTACTTGACAACAATATTACTGTCTGCAAATATATCATGGTATATTTACACTAAACATATTTTGGATAATTTCATCTCTTCTGCATATGTACATTAAAGTAACTATGCGCCATCAGCAGGAACATTTAACAACATATGCAGGCCTGTCTCTAATTTTTGAAACAGGTGGCTACTTTGATTTGACAGGCGGCTACCATTAGTGATCGAGCAAAGCGAGTGAGGTTGTTAGGCGGTCTCGCCGTTTGTAGACGTGCATTTTATGCACTACACCCAGGCCAAACCCTAAAAAGGGAGCGTCAAATTAAAAGTTACCAACCCATAATTCATTTTACTCATATTCAATCATGGGTATTTTAAAAATATACAATTATTATATGGCCTGAACACCTGTGTAGAGTTTTGATAAATTTGGTTTTGTAGTGTAATTTGGCCGTTATTTGGAGGGTTAGTTTCTGTTTTCGATTGGCCCTCCAATTTTCACAGGCCTTATTATTTCTACATATACCATATTTTTTTGAGGAATCCTAATTAATCGAGTCCAAACCGAATTTGGATCAGATTTCAAAAGACTTCAATATTTCTCATTACCAATAATTCCTATCAAACTTGAAACCAAAGTCGCCACAAGCATCAAATACACCCTTATTCACCTACACACATTAGTAAAAGAGGTCTCTGACCTTGAAGCTCTCTACTGACAAGAAAAGGGTGGGCTTTTGATAGATCAGCCATGGAGACACATTTTTTACACATACTAGTAAACAATATCCTTGAAAATACTATATTTTATTATATACTTTCCAGTGAAACAGTGGATTTTATGATTAAAATAAAACCTTATATTTTCATTGTTATAAATATTTCACATGTGAAAACATAACATATAACATATTTTCACTCAAAATGACGTCATGCAACTGTTGACGTTGTTTATGTTGTTGACGTTATTGACGTCATTGTTTTGGCATATTATGTTTTTTCTACATACGTTTCAAGGTTGTGGGTATATAATAAATAGAATATTTGTTGGTTTGTTGTGAATATAGGATTTATATTCATCTCGAAGTGAGAAAAGGCAAATAAATCCTATATTCACGCCAAACCAACAAATATCCCCTATTTATTAACTCCCTTTAACGAAAACAAATTATTTTATCAACCATAATGAAAAAATATTATTATCATATAAGATGTATGTTGATCCTAAAGCATAATAATACAATAATAATTAAACTTACACAAGTCTTAAAGGTACACTGTCCGTAAGTAAGCAGATATTGAGCATAACCAAATAACTGTCGACTTTTATTCAGTGAAATGTATACATGAAAACTTGAGCATAGACCCAAAGAAGTCTGTAGGAATACATTCGTGAATTTGGAAAAAAAAAGCTTTAATTATTATTTTACTGCTGATCACGTGACTTCCATTAGTGCATTAGGTTTTCTACATACATTTAGTACATACTTAAAAAGCCCACTTAGCTCAGTCAGAAATGATGTCGGCTATCGCGCGCACACTATTATTACCTGCGAGTGTAATTTTAGTTTGAGCTGCGAGTTCAAATGCACAAAGCGGTACTTCATTTTTTGTACCGCGTTAAACAATCTTGCATTTAATTAGTAAATATTCAATAATGTGTGTGTAATGTTTGTGAACGTAATTAGTGTGTGTTTTATAAGCTAAAAGTCATGGATAATGTCCCTTTAATTGCAAGTGAAAATTTGAAGAAAAAAAATTGGTGAGGTTTCAAAAGTTTTTCCTATATGACAGTAAACAAAGACGGCCACTGGTTTGACATTAAATCAAAATTAATTTTGTTAGGACCAACTAAATGTCATGCCAGACTTTTTTTGTAAAGGTTCCAAATCCAAGACCGCTTATGTTTTTTGTAAAAAGAAAACACAGCAAAATTGAATTTTTAGCTCGACTTTAGAAGAATAAGAGAGCTTATGTAATCACCCTGGCGTCGGCGTCCCACATCAAGGTTTGCATGTAAGCTATGTTTACAAGTCTATATCACTTACATTTCTTATCCTAGCACAACCAAATTTGACCATGGGCTTCCTTATAGCATTATCTTAAGGGCTGCATAAATTTTGGTTCCTGTAACCCATGGGCTCCCGTGGAACCCAAATTATGATAGCCCATAAAATGCGTGCCATTTCACATCAAATTTTGCGTGTAAGCTGTGTTTACAAGTTTATATATTTTACATTTCTTACCCTAGCACAACCAAATTTGGCCATTAGCTTCCTTATAGCATTATCTTAAGGGCTGCTTAAGTAATTTTGGTTCCTGTAACCCCTGGGCTGCCATGGAACCCAAACTCTGATAGCCCTTAAAATGTGTCTATTTCACATCAAATTTTGTGTGTAAGCTGTGTTAACAGGTCTATATCTATTACATTTCATGTTCTAGCTGAACTAAATTTGGGAATTGGTTTCCTTATAGTATGTTGTAAAGGGTTGGGTAAGTAATTTTGTCTTCTGCAAATTCTGGGCTCCCATGGAACCCAAATTGTGATGGCCCATAAAATGTGCAATAAAGGCAGATCTAGGTTTGCATGTAAGTATGTATATATCTATAATTTTGGTTTGGGATTTCTTATAGCATTATGCATCTTATTCATACTTCACCCACCTATATTGGAGCATGGGCTCCATGTCTCCGACAGCTCTCGTTAAATATATTTTTAGCTGGTGGCCATCTTAAATTTCAAGAATTTCAACCTGATTTTTACTTAGGATCAATAATTATTAGACATCAACACATTTCTGTAAAATTTCATGAAAATCTATCAAATAGTTTTAGAGGAGTAGTTGCCACTAATATGACTATTTATCAAAAACCGTATGTGGTTTTGATTTGGAACCTTCACCATGATGACTTGCATGACATTTAGTTAATCCTTAGAAAACTAAGACGATAGTTTTTGGGATAACTCTTTCATGTGTATCCGATTAAGATGACAATTGGTAGGAAGTATCATTGAAATATGCAGATGTGCAGATTTTCAGCAAGTTCTGGTCCAGTTATTTTTGCTAGAGTTACTGCCTTTGGTTGTTTGAGATAAGAAGATATCATTCGTTTCTGGCTATCTGACCTATAGTTGTTATCCATTCAAGATGAAACTTAGTAGTTTGTTCATATTTGTATATACAGGCAATACTAGTTGGACAATATTTTCTTTTTTTTTCCTTCAGTAAATGCTGGGTCAGTAATAAATATATTTTCCTTTTCAGGAATATTCTTCCAAGATTAAAGGTACTCTAAGCATCTTGAATGACATTATCAACAAATGCAGCAGTAAGTTGTCACACTCTTAGAAATGTGTTGTGGTATCAGGCCTAGGTCAAGTAGATATCTAAATATTCACTTGCCCTGATTCTTAGCTTGACTGTTTAAAAAAATAAGATACCTTAGCGTCTGCCTTCTGTTGTGGACCTAATCTGTCTGCATACATGTTAAAATGTACTTCCCATGTATTGTGATCTTAAGTTCTACTGGACAGATCTTCAGGAAACTTCTGTAAACATGTCCCTTTTGGGGTTTTAATTTTTCAATTTTAATTTGGTATTTAAGCAAATACCCTGCTTATCTGCAGCTCTGAGTAAATTAAGGTACATGTGCGGATGACTCCATCAGCTCTCAGGTGAAGATAATCACGCAGTCCTGCATAAACAACTGCCGTATTTCAATTAACGGAAACTTAAATACCACACTTTGTACAGCTATAACTTAAAGTCTTTAAACATAATGTGTTATAGGTATTCCTGCAAGAGAAGAGATAGTTTGTACAGAGTTGACAGTCCTCTACACCTATATATACATCATGTGTTATAGGTATTCCTGCAAGAGAAGAGATAGTTTGTACAGAGTTGACAGTCCGCTACAACTATATATACATCATGTGTTATAGGTATTCCTGCAAGAGAAGAGATAGTTTGTACAGAGCTGACAGTCCTCTACACCTATATATACATCATGTGTTATAGGTATTCCTGCAAGAGAAGAGATAGTTTGTACAGAGCTGACAGTCCTCTACACCTATATATACATCATGTGTTATAGGTATTCCTGCAAGAGAAGAGATAGTGTGTACAGAGTTGACAGTCCGCTACAACTATATATACATAATGTGTTATAGGTATTCCTGCAAGAGAAGAGATAGTTTGTACAGAGCTGACAGTCCTCTACACCTATATATACATCATGTATTATAGGTATTCCTGCAAGAGAAGAGATAGTTTGTACAGAGTTGACAGTCCCCTACAACTATATATACATAATGTGTTATAGGTATTCCTGCAAGAAAAGAGATAGTTTGTACAGAGTTGAATGTCCCCTACAACTATATATACATCATGTGTTATAGGTATTCCTGCAAGAGAAGAGATAGTTTGTACAGAGTTGACAGTCCCCTACAACTATATATACATAATGTGTTATAGGCATTCCTGCAAGAGAAGAGATAGTTTGTACAGAGTTGACAGTCCTCTACACCTATATATACATAATGTGTTATAGGCATTCCTGCAAGAGAAGAGATAGTTTGTACAGAGTTGACAGTCCCCTACAACTATATATACATAATGTGTTATAGGTATTCCTGCAAGAGAAGAGATAGTTTGTACAGAGTTGACAGTCCTCTACAACTATATACATGTATACATCATGTGTTATAGGTATTCCTGCAAGAGAAGAGATAGTTTGTACAGAGTTGACAGTCCTCTACACCTATATATACATAATGTGTTATAGGCATTCCTGCAAGAGAAGAGATAGTTTGTACAGAGTTGACAGTCCTCTACAACTATATATACATCATGTGTTAAAGGTATTCCTGCAAGAGAAGAGATAGTTTGTACAGAGTTGACAGTCCTCTACAACTATATATACATCATGTGTTATAGGTATTCCTGCAAGAGAAGAGATAGATTGTACAGAGTTGACAGTCCTCTACAACTATATATACATCATGTGTTATAGGTATTCCTGCAAGAGAAGAGATAGTTTGTACAGAGTTGACAGTCCTCTACACCTATATATACATAATGTGTTATAGGCATTCCTGCAAGAGAAGAGATAGTTTATACAGAGTTGACAGTCCTCTACAACTATATATACATAATGTGTTATAGGTATTCCTGCAAGAGAAGAGATAGTTTGTACAGAGTTGACAGTCCTCTACAACTATATATACATCATGTGTTATAGGTATTCCTGCAAGAGAAGAGATAGTTTTTACAGAGTTGACAGTCCTCTACAACTATATATACATCATGTGTTATAGGTATTCCTGCAAGAGAAGAGATAGTTTGTACAGAGTTGACAGTCCTCTACACCTATATATACATAATGTGTTATAGGCATTCCTGCAAGAGAAGAGATAGTTTGTACAGAGTTGACAGTCCTCTACAACTATATATACATCATGTGTTATAGGTATTCCTGCAAGAGAAGAGATAGTTTGTACAGAGTTGACAGTCCTCTACACCTATATATACATAATGTGTTATAGGCATTCCTGCAAGAGAAGAGATAGTTTGTACAGAGTTGACAGTCCTCTACAACTATATATACATAATGTGTTATAGGTATTCCTGCAAGAGAAGAGATAGTTTGTACATAGCTGACAGTCCTCTACACCTATATATACATCATGTGTTATAGGCATTCCTGCAAGAGAAGAAATAGTTTGTACAGAGTTGACAGTCCCCTACAACTATATATACATAATGTGTTATAGGTATTCCTGCAAGAGAAGAGATAGTTTGTACAGAGCTGATAGTCCTCTACACCTATATATACATCATGTATTATAGGTATTCCTGCAAGAGAAGAGATAGTTTGTACAGAGTTGACAGTCCTCTACAACTATATATACATCATGTGTTATAGGTATTCCTGCAAGAGAAGAGATAGTTTGTACAGAGTTGACAGTCCTCTACACCTATATATACATAATGTGTTATAGGCATTCCTGCAAGAGAAGAGATAGTTTGTACAGAGTTGACAGTCCTCTACAACTATATACACATAATGTGTTATAGGTATTCCTGCAAGAGAAGAGATAGTTTGTACAGAGTTGACAGTCCTCTACAACTATATATACATCATGTGTTATAGGTATTCCTGCAAGAGAAGAGATAGTTTTTACAGAGTTGACAGTCCTCTACAACTATATATACATCATGTGTTATAGGTATTCCTGCAAGAGAAGAGATAGTTTGTACAGAGTTGACAGTCCTCTACACCTATATATACATAATGTGTTATAGGCATTCCTGCAAGAGAAGAGATAGTTTGTACAGAGTTGACAGTCCTCTACAACTATATATACATCATGTGTTATAGGTATTCCTGCAAGAGAAGAGATAGTTTGTACAGAGTTGACAGTCCTCTACACCTATATATACATAATGTGTTATAGGCATTCCTGCAAGAGAAGAGATAGTTTGTACAGAGTTGACAGTCCTCTACAACTATATATACATAATGTGTTATAGGTATTCCTGCAAGAGAAGAGATAGTTTGTACATAGCTGACAGTCCTCTACACCTATATATACATCATGTGTTATAGGCATTCCTGCAAGAGAAGAAATAGTTTGTACAGAGTTGACAGTCCCCTACAACTCTATATACATAATGTGTTATAGGTATTCCTGCAAGAGAAGAGATAGTTTGTACAGAGCTGATAGTCCTCTACACCTATATATACATCATGTATTATAGGTATTCCTGCAAGAGAAGAGATAGTTTGTACAGAGTTGACAGTCCCCTACAACTATATATACATAATGTGTTATAGGTATTCCTGCAAGAAAAGAGATAGTTTGTACAGAGTTGAATGTCCCCTACAACTATATATACATCATGTGTTATAGGTATTCCTGCAAGAGAAGAGATAGTTTGTACAGAGTTGACAGTCCTCTACACCTATATATACATCATGTGTTATAGGTATTCCTGCAAGAGAAGAGATAGTGTGTACAGAGTTGACAGTCCCCTACAACTATAGATACATCATGTGTTGTAGGCATTCCTGCAAGAGAAGAGATAGTTTGTACAGAGTTGACAGTCCTCTACACCTATATATACATCATGTGTTATAGGTATTCCTGCAAGAGAAGAGATAGTTTGTACAGAGTTGACAGTCCTCTACAACTATATATACATCATGTGTTATAGGTATTCCTGCAAGAGAAGAGATAGTTTTTACAGAGTTGACAGTCCTCTACAACTATATATACATCATGTGTTATAGGTATTCCTGCAAGAGAAGAGATAGTTTGTACAGAGTTGACAGTCCTCTACACCTATATATACATAATGTGTTATAGGCATTCCTGCAAGAGAAGAGATAGTTTGTACAGAGTTGACAGTCCTCTACAACTATATATACATCATGTGTTATAGGTATTCCTGCAAGAGAAGAGATAGTTTGTACAGAGTTGACAGTCCTCTACACCTATATATACATAATGTGTTATAGGCATTCCTGCAAGAGAAGAGATAGTTTGTACAGAGTTGACAGTCCTCTACAACTATATATACATAATGTGTTATAGGTATTCCTGCAAGAGAAGAGATAGTTTGTACATAGCTGACAGTCCTCTACACCTATATATACATCATGTGTTATAGGCATTCCTGCAAGAGAAGAAATAGTTTGTACAGAGTTGACAGTCCCCTACAACTATATATACATAATGTGTTATAGGTATTCCTGCAAGAGAAGAGATAGTTTGTACAGAGCTGATAGTCCTCTACACCTATATATACATCATGTGTTATAGGTATTCCTGCAAGAGAAGATATAGTTTGTACAGAGTTGACAGTCCTCTACACCTATATATACATCATGTGTTATAGGTATTCCTGCAAGAGAAGAGATAGTGTGTACAGAGTTGACAGTCCTCTACACCTATAGATACATCATGTGTTGTAGGCATTCCTGCAAGAGAAGAGATAGTTTGTACAGAGTTGACAGTCCTCTACACCTATATATACATCATGTGTTATAGGCATTCCTGCAAGAGAAGAGATAGTTTGTACAGAGTTGACAGTCCTCTACACCTATATATACATCATGTGTTATAGGTATTCCTGCAAGAGAAGAGATAGTTTGTACAGAGTTGACAGTCCTCTACAACTATCTATACATAATGTGTTATAGGTATTCCTGCAAGAGAAGAGATAGTTTGTACATAGCTGACAGTCCTCTACACCTATATATACATCATGTGTTATAGGCATTCCTGCAAGAGAAGAAATAGTTTGTACAGAGTTGACAGTCCCCTACAACTATATATACATAATGTGTTATAGGTATTCCTGCAAGAGAAGAGATAGTTTGTACAGAGCTGATAGTCCTCTACACCTATATATACATCATGTGTTATAGGTATTCCTGCAAGAGAAGAGATAGTTTGTACAGAGTTGACAGTCCTCTACACCTATATATACATCATGTGTTATAGGTATTCCTGCAAGAGAAGAGATAGTGTGTACAGAGTTGACAGTCCTCTACACCTATAGATACATCATATGTTGTAGGCATTCCTGCAAGAGAAGAGATAGTTTGTACAGAGTTGACAGTCCTCTACACCTATATATACATCATGTGTTATAGGCATTCCTGCAAGAGAAGAGATAGTTTGTACAGAGTTGACAGTCCTCTACACCTATATATACATCATGTGTTATAGGTATTCCTGCAAGAGAAGAGATAGTTTGTACAGAGTTGACAGTCCTCTACAACTATCTATACATTAGTCAGAAACACCCTGAGCATTCACAGACCACCACGAGGGATGTTTACATTGTTGCATTCAACATATTATGTAGAGGTTAGTCTTGATCTTGTTTATATGATGGATGGAAGGACAGATGATGGATGGATGGAAGGACGGATGATGGATGATGGATGGACGGATGGATGATGGATGGGACAGGACTGGACTGCTTTGTTTTTTTGTATGTTTTAAGTGCTTAAAGTTTACGAAGTCAGACATTGTGAGAAAATGATGTAAATTAGCGAGTGACTAACATAGTAATGTCAACGTCATGTTATCCATTTGCTTGATTTCAATGATAAGTGGTGTATTCCATCTTTCCAAATAGTTGTTAATAAACTGCGAATTATTTTGAATATTATAAAATTCAAGAGATTTGATAATTTAGACTCCAATTTGCAAAATGTTTTTAATTTCACTTATGGCATTCTTCAATGTAAATAATGACTCCTGCTTTGAAATTCTTATGCAAAGATATTTCATGGCACGGTGGAAAACTAGCTAGAATATAACGCAAGTTTGGTGTGCACGTGATTTTCGCATAATTCCGATTTTACTTCTTTCAAGATATGAATTTGATCGGTCACCAGATTTATAGGGAATGTGGATAATTTCTAACATGTACATAACACTACAATCGATCTTGGAGACATTTTAATTAAAAATAAACACCAAACAACAACAAAACTTGCACTTTTAATGGCGTTACGTATATTTAACATTTAAGTAAATGTAATTTGTAAGACTCAGATCGATGGTTGGTCCCAGATCAAGGGCCGATTGCACAATCGAGGGCCGATCCCAAAACAAGGGCCGGTTTATTTATAACTTCCTTAACGAAGGCCAATTTAACATTAACATTAAATAGAGTTCAATTAACTTTGGTTTAGAAATATTACATTATTTTCCGATCGAAGAGCAAAATTAATAAGCAAAGAAATTTTATATGATAAATATCCCCATGGGATTTACTTTCAAGTAGGAATGTTTTCTTTTCTGTAAACAAAAAGAAATGATATAGATCTATATGAAATAAATTTTAACTGGCGGCGTGCGATGACCTAGTGTTTATTAGTCATGGCCTGTTCTAAAATATAATTAGGAATAACACATGCTCATCCCGACTTTGCAGGGCTTTTTTTAAGAAAATTGGGAAAAGGCCTATGTCTGCTAATTTTGGGGAAAAGAATGGAATTGAATTGAATTGGATTTTATAGTCACACCAACAGCTAAGGTCATATGGCGACTTTCCAACTTCCATTGGTGGAGGAAGACCCCAGGTGCCCCTACGGGCAATTTTCGTGCTCGGGCGGGCACCTGGGTAGAACCACCGACGTTCCGCAAGCCAGCTGGATAGCTTCCTCACATAAAGATTCCTAGGCCCCTGAGGGATCGAACCTACAGCGGTGAGGGGCAAGTGATTTCAAGTCAGAGACGTTAACCACTCGGCCACAGACGCCCCTTTGGGGAAAAGAAGTCGAGATTGTCAAAATTGGGAAATAAAGGTCAAGGAGCATGATTTTCACTATTTAGGGCAATTTTTTTTAAGAAAACTTTTATTTAACTGTATGCTTTAGGTATAATATCAATCAAGCAATGAACTTAGCGATGATACAAACAAATAATGGAAGTCTGTCACTAAAAAAAAAAAATGTTTTTAAGTTTGGGATTTTTTTTACCCAGAATTGGGAAAATAAAGAGGTTGTGGGAAGAGGCTGAATTTCAGCCCCACTTATATAGGTAAAAAAAGCACTGCTGTGTGTTTGTCTTTATTTTGAAATAATTCTAATATTGATCTTCACAGTTTTAATTTTGCTTTGGATATCAAGTACATCATGCTATTCCTTGGGGCACAACAGCACCTCAAGTTAATTCCCACATATGTAACCTTGCAGGTTGATCAAAAAAAATAAAAACAAAAACAACAAATCACGTTCATGTAGAACATGCTTTTTGTCTCGCCCACGATAGTGTGTACCGAGACAGCAATCACTTTTCAATCACCATATCGGCCACATTTTAAATTAGCTATATCTGAACAACTGCTGCTCGAATTTTTCTGAAACTTTGTCAGATGCTTTGTGGGGTCAAGGGACATCATGTAATGCCATAATTACCAAGGTCAAGGTCATATTTTGCAATATTTTCCCAAATTTTAACCTTGGTTAGGTAACGACCTTGGTTAGAACAGTTAATAACCTCAGTTAACTATATGTGATTGCCTCATTTTCTTTGTTTGAGACTTGGTCATATGTATTGTTGGCATTGGCGGACATCACTGAACGACGAAAATGACCCAGGTCAGGTCATATTTTGCTTATTTTCCCCAAAAATTAACCATGGTTAGGTAACTTAATCTCAGTTAATTTTACGTGATTGCCTCACTTTATGTCTGTCTTTGATACTTGGTCATATGTATTGTTGGCATTGGTGGACATCACTGAAAGACAAAAAATATGAAGGTCAGTCATGTTTTGCGTTATTTTCCCAAAATATCAGTTTGGTTAAGTTAACCTCAGTTAACTTTTTCTGATAACTTTTAATTTCTTTGTTTGATACTTGGTCATATGTATTGTTGCAGGGCTTTTTTACTTTATAACAGAGGCCTGTAAAAGTTAAAGGCCTCTTCTCAATTAAAAATGTGACTGTTTCCCAACTTTGGCAGCAATCTTTCTCAATCAGAAGGCAACATTCTCTCAGAATTTGAGAAAAAGCATAAATTATGCAATGTTTTTTTGTCTGTTAAGTCAGTTCTGACTCAGAAGTTAGTAATTATAATAAATAATGAAGGAAAATATAAATAAGCATAGTATTGTCATATTTACTGAATTTATGAAATCTTACATTTTCCCAAAATGAGAAAAAGCACATTTATTCCCCCTAAAATGGACAGGCCTGGGCCTCTTCCCAATTTGGTGGAAAAAAGCCCTATTGTTGGCATTGGTAGACATCACCGAACGACAAAAATCACCAAGGTCAAGGTCATATTTTGCATTATTTCCCCCAAACTCAATCTTGGTTAGGTAACTTAACCTCAGTTAACTTTATGTGATTGTCTCACTTTATGTCTTTGATACTTGGTCATATGTATTGTTGGCATTGGTGGACATCGCTGAACGACAAAAAATACCAAGGTCAGGGTCATATTTTGCATTATTTTCCCAAAGCTACACCCTGGTTAAACCACTTGACCTCAATACATGTAACTTCTGAATACCTCGCTTTTATTTGTTTGATACTTGGTCATATGAAGTGTTGTCTTTGGTGGACATCATTTAAGCACAAGGTCTTGTATTTCATTGCATTTCATTGGCTCACGAATGTCCATAGTTTATAAAACACTGCATTACATGTGCAACATGTAAATAGCAAATATATAAATGAAATGAAATGGGATTTTATGTCCCGTTAACAAATCATGTTAAATTATATTGTGACAGCAATCTCAGAGGCAGATTAGATGCAGGAGGAAGTTTTCCAGTCATGAATCCACCAAGGAGCAAACCCACGGGGTTTGTAGCTCTTAAGCCAAGGTATACTCTACTGAGCGACTGAGAGGTTGCTAGCAATTATATAAAGATATATACAAGACTACATCGCAAACATTTAAATAGCGTATCACTGACATTCAGTCTTGATGTCCAATTGATAAAGTGTTGACAACGACGGGGCCATTTGCCGAGAACTTTAAAACACAAACAGTTGCGTTTCCGTTATGACTTAGGTTAACGTTGACATCATGTTTACAGGTCATTATTTGCTGGCACTTTTCTCGCGTGAAGAGAAATATTTCAAATCGGCCCTTGTTGTTTGGGAAGAAAAGCCCTCGTTTTGGAATTGACCCTCGATTTGGGAATCGGCCCCCGATCTGGGACCGACCCTCGATCCGAGTCTTACAAATATATAATTTAATTATCATGAGGCTTATTTTCACTCGGTATAGCTATCTGGTATGGAAAAAACTCACGGTTATATGTTACATTTCTTGCAAGGATTAACCCGAATTTCTGAGCGACGGTTAAGTGATAATTCCTACTTGGAAATAATTCACAAGGCTTAAAGCTACGTGTGTTAGTGACATCTGACAACATGAGTTTGAGACAATGAAGTAAATTAGCGAGTGGCATAACATAGTTGTTATCCATTTGCCTGATTTGTTTATGCCCCTGCCATTCGAAGAATAGTGGAAGGGCATATAGTGTTACCCCTTTCCGTCCGTCCATGTCAAAAATGTTGTCCAGATTCTAATGTGGGTAATTGTTATCCAATCTTCTCCAAACTTGGTCAAATTGTATATCGGCACAACATCTTGGCCAGTTTGATAATCGGCCCCATATCCTCAGTAATTCCACAGTTATCAGTCTCTGCGAAAACCTTCTGTCCATCGGACATGACAGGCAAAGTTTTGAAATGTCCGGCATAAAATTCCCATTAGTCGGTCCAAGTGTCTGGCCATTTTTAAAACTAAAATCCTGTCGGAAATCTCATTTTAACGCTTGTAAATTTCCCTTCACTCTTTCCGAGTGTCCGGTTATTTTTAAAACTAAAATCCAATCAGAAATAGTGTTTTTATCGCTTGTAATTTGAAGCCGTATTTGTTTATAAATAGTAAGTTCTCTTTGATTAAAATTGATCGATTTATACTCGCGCATTTCATTGGTCAATTACTAAATTTGAACCAATGGCAGATTTGTCACATTGAACTGAAGAAGAAAGCAGAAATATTAACAGTTTAAACAGTGATATTGTTTTCATATTTTTATTTTTCGATGAATGTTGTATAAATTATAATCTTTTTCTATTTTTAATTCATTTATAGCAAATCTGTGTCATAAGAACGCTTTACAACGAACGCTTATTCGCAAATGCTGGCTGCTAAAAAACAACGCAAACGCATTCCTGTTTTGGATAGTTTAATTTGCGGGACCCGGAACAGGTTTTGACCGTGATTTGCGGCGCTTTCCTCCAATTATATATATATATATATGTATACAAAATAACAATAACAAAAAAAAGTTGGGTCGCTGCATTTTTAAGCAGTCGGTCATAGCACAATAAATCAGCATTTGTTTAAGGATGTTGAGTTCAACTGACGAAGCATCTTATTGCGCTTTAACAAAAGATATGTCGTTTAACTTTTCGGTCTGACAAAAAACTTCATTCTGTCTGACCAAATGTCCTATGGGCTTGAAAATGTTTTCGCGTAGACTGAGTTATCATGGTTATGGCCCTTAAAATAGTAAGAATTCACGAAATTAACATTGTCCAGACTCTTACATGGGTAATTCTTAGCCAGTCTTTCCCAAACTTAGTAAAATTGTATATGGGCACAATGTCTTAGTTAAGATCAATATTTGGCCACATTGCCTTAGTATTTTCAGAGTTATGCCCCTTGATATAATAAAAATTCACGAAATTAATGTTGTTCCGGACTCATAACTTGGGTAATTGTTACCTAGTCTTCTCCAAACTTAGAGAAACTTATTTAAAAAGTAACTGTGCGCCTTTTCAATACATGCTCTAATTTATGTGCTTATTTTGTGTACATATTTTCAGTACATGTGCTTATTTTGTGTACATATTTTCAGCATATGAATTTCTAGATGGGACAGAAAGGAGGTTTGTGATAGAGAATGAATCAAGGGATGGGTGCTTTCTCTTATTGAACAAATGTCTGCAGATTCTCACATTGAACCAAACAGGTTGGTATTAGTATTGCAACTTAGTTAAGCCATGACGGGTCATAGATTTACACAAGAGTTACATGCACGTGCCAGATTCCTCGACCAAGTTTGTTCAAATTAATGGCGACCCTGGGGTCAAACTTGGTCCCGCCCCAGGAGTCACATGTTTTAAACAGACTTATTTAGGGAAAAACTTATAAAAAATCTTTTCGAAAACGACAATGTATAGAGCTTTCATAAATTGCCTTTAACATAGTTAGCTTATGGTCCTTTACCAAGTCTGTTTTAAATGGTGACCCTGGGGTAAAGCCTTGCCCTGCCCTGGGGGTCATAGATTTACATCAGAGTTATATAGGAAAATCTTTAAAAATTAATCTTGTCTGAAACTATAAGAGCTAGAGATCTAATATTTTGCATGTACCATACGCTTATGGTCCTCTGCCAAAGTTTATTCAAATGGAGACCCCCAGGGTTCAAATTTGGCCCGCCCAGGGATCAAAAGTTTTACATTGACTGATATAGGGAAAAACTTAAAATATCCTCTTCTCTGAAATCTATAAAAATAAAGAGCTCTCCTGTATTGCATGTAGCATTAAGTTATGGTCCTGTACCAAGTTTATTCAGCTAGTAGTGATCCAAGGGCAAAATCTCTGCATGCCTTGGTGTCCCAGTTTTACATAGTATTATATAGGAAATCTTTAAAAAAAATCAAAATCTTTGGAACTACAAGACTGAGAGTTGTTATATTTTGCACCTGGGTGCTATGCAAATTGTCAAGGGGGCACTCTTAGAATTGTTTTTTTTTTTTAATTTTGATTTTGACATTTTTTTATTTTTTAAGGTGGGGTAGGGGAGCGGGGGCAGCTGCTACTATTAACCCTTAACCCGCTAAGCACGACTATAATAGCCGTTGCATCCATTGTAAACCCAAAACTAGCAGGCTGATCAGGGTCCTGCTGCTGATTAGTCATTTCCCCCCAAAACACCCCTTTGTCATGTAAATGGAATGGTCTTATTTCAAAGAAAGAACAGTCCATTATATATATGTAGCGGGTTGGGGGAGGCGGTCTTATTAGGGGAAATACGTTATGATTATATGTTTTACAGCATGTAGTGACATCGTTGAGGCAATGTGTCAGTGTGGCTGGATGCTGTGTGTACTTGAGATCATGTCGGGAAACTACTCATCATCATATTTATGCCTTGAGAAAATCAAAGCAGTCTTAAAGGACAGACAAAATACAAAGGTATTTCCTAGTTTCTTAGGGCTATTCTATTAAAACTTACATGTGACCCCAGGAAGGCACTTTTGAAATTGAACACTTACCCACAGATTCAAAATTGAGTTTAAAGAACCAAATTTTGGAAAATAGGGTTCACCCATAGATGTTTATTAAATTACCTTCCTGGGGTCCCGGGTATGTTTTAATGGAATAGCCAGCCCTTATTTAAAATGCAGTCTGTTCCCTGGAATTTTTCGCGAAACTTCATCTTTTGGATCAGAACGTCAGCTTGGCCAAAATATCTGAATAAGTCGGCTGATCATGTCGCATAAACATAGGTATCTATTATTCATTAAGAGTAGGACGTGGTTCTATGATTCCTATGTATCTTTCCTCAGTCTTTGGGGTGGCTCTAAAAAAACTGGTTGATGAGACATTAAGCAACAAATAAATTGAATTACCAGGATGAAATGTCATTTGTGTATAGAGCATTGCTAGAAATAAATCATTTCAAGATGACCGCCTTTACTAAACATAGCCAAAACCTTAAAATACCTCAAAATGATCCCCTCTGAGTTATCTCAGAAACTGCTGTTAATATTTCAATTAAAAATTGGACTACAACTATTTTTACCAGAGTTAAATCCACTTGAACTTTGAATTTCTATGATTACAAGCTTGCACAATTCATTCTCGGCTTTTGTGCTGATTGCATTGAAATACCAGTACTTTACACATATCAATGCCAACTGGGATAATTGGAGTGGGACAGTCTTAGCAGAGTTAGGCCCCCTTAAATTTTGAATTTCTATGAAATACTAGCGACTGAATATGGCATACCAGACTGAAGATGGCATACCAGACTGAAGATGGCATACAGACTGAAGATGGCATAACTAGACTGAAGATGGCATACCATAGACCTGGGGGAAATCACTTCTTAACATTTCCTGACGGTGGGATTTTGTTTATAAATTATCACCCCCAATTTATAAGCCTGTTCGACTTTTTATCCTTGTCTCCAGGGTGGGTAATCTAGGACCATCAGGATCACTTGTTTGTCAAAATGAGGTGTTTGAATCAGTGAAATTCTGGTAATGTTTTAAAATTCAACGAACGTCATCTTTTCACAGATACCTCCACAAAACAAGATATGTGCCAGGACCAGATTTACTATTCCACTGCAAGTAGACCAGAGCTACATGCAGGTATCTGCGCTAGTGTACCCAGATGTGACGGCGTACCTGATGTGTGTGTGTATGTGTAGATCCGGCAGGTGGCAGCAGTGTGTCGATATCATGGATATGAACACACACCCTGCTGTCAAGGTGACTGCTGACTTCATGATGGGTAAGAAATCATATCGATAGTAACGAACATTTATAACTTTTGAGAAATTAAAAACATTTTATATTTCTTAGAGTGTACTGGTATACTAAGAATGAAGAAATCAATTATATAACATATTAACAACTTCATTCTGGTAAAATTCATTGATTGCTGACGTGTGGAAGTGTTTTCATATTCTACTATTACATGCCATCTCTCTGTAGTTCAGTTATATAACACATTATGTCCTATGTTTTAATTCTACCAATGGGAAATCCATCTGTAGATGAGTTTACAGCTGCGCTTCTCTCTGTAAGACATTACCTGTGCTATCTCCGGGAGAGGGGTGGATTAGGTCTTAATTGACACTTTATAACCATCATGCTTTGAGAATCTTCATAACTAATATGATCACGAGGTCTATCAATTAAGACCCTAACAATGAGGTTCTTTGGCCCACATCTCTGCCTGACAAGTGATTTACTGCTTTTACAAGTTGAGTTCCCAGTGTGATTCGAACCCGCAGCGGTGAGAAGCGAGAAAGTTTTAGTTGCAGTGTCTTTACTATCCCAGGCATTTAACAACCATCTTTGGCTTCTTGGCAGGTTATGTGCTTTACAAGTGTGGCAGGTACAGTGAGGCTATATCGTTATTGATGGAGAGTGTGAGGTCTCACACTGGCATGACACAGAGGTTGAAGGCCAGGACATATAACCTCATGGGAACATGCTTTTGTAAACTGGTGAGTATGATGAAGAGTTTTTTAAAGCCAGACTATGTTTATTTTCAATCCTTAGGAATGGAGATGATACAGACTTTTGTGTCTAGTATGAGTGTACAATATTGCCACCAAATTTGCATTAAATCAACTCATGCCCCCCGCCTTAATTATAACAACTAATTTGAAACTTACCCTATGATTACAAGTTACGCGATCATTTTAGCTCTTTGATTACATGCACAATACCTGTGCTATAAATTAACAATTTCGCCCTTGCACACTTCCTGTACTGTTACAATCACAGAGTTCTTCATCATGATCCCTGCATTGTTTCAGGTGCTATCTCGCTCACATCAAAAGAGCAGTGGCAGAAAAACAATAAACGTGGCTCCAGCATAAATGGAGTTTCTATGATAGAATTTGCAGCAACTCTGCAGTTCAGGGTGAGAAGGTTCTAGGCCCATTTTCCATATTTTATCTGGATGTACATGGAGGATGAGTCTGGCATGTTCATGCCTGGTAGGTGCCATATAACCTTCATTTGTTGGTGCGCCTTAAAACACAATTCAATTCAATTTAAGGACAATACAGACTGGGCTATACATGTATAATAAAATATAAAGGCCTTTCATAGCTGTCGGTATTGGTTAAACTTTATATTACTTCTGTTACACTAACAATGAGTATTAGTCATGGGTAACCAGATTATCATGTGTTTCCCTTATGGTCATTGCAGTTTCTCAATTAACTAGGAGTGCTTGTCCCATATGACCATTGTTTCTAAATTATTCAGGAGTGCTTGTCCCATGTGACCATTGTTTCTAAATGATTCAGGAGTGCTTGTCCCATATGACCATTGTTTCTAAATGATTCAGGAGTGCTTGTCCCATATGACCATTGTTTCTAAATTATTCAGGAGTGCTTGTCCCATGTGACCATTGTTTCTAAATGATTTAGGAGTGCTTGTCCCATATGACCATTGTTTCTAAATGATTCAGGAGTGCTTGTCCCATATGACCATTGTTTCTAAATTATTCAGGAGTGCTTGTCCCATGTGACCATTGTATCTAAATGATTCAGGAGTGCTTGTCCCATGTGACCACTGTTTCTAAATAGTCCTGGAATTCTACCGCAATGTGGCCACTGTTCTTCAATTGCCTTGGAATTTGCTTTCAGAATGGGTGTTATTTGTGTATACTATATTTAATTTACAGTTAAGAATGACTTTAAATATAATTTGATTTACAGGACAAGGTCCAGTTGGCTATACAGATGTACAAGAAGGCTCTGTCTACTGACTTTGGTTTCCTACTACCCCTCTACAACACCTCTCTACAGTACAACAAACTGGGCAACATTGACATGGAATTAGAGTGTCTCAACTTACTTGTTAGGGTATGTCACTTGGTCACTTCTCTACAGAACAATGGGTGCATAAGATTTCTTTTCTCACATCAACATGTTCTTTTACTAAGATGGTATCACAATTTTGGTTTTCATTTAGACAATGGAGAGAAATGTCACATATCAAATAATGTCAATTAAAAAACGTTCAGTAGTATAACTTGTGTTTGAATTGAAATGAATTGGATTTTATAGTCGCACCAACAGCTAAGGTCATATGGCGACTTTCCAGCTTCTATTGGTGGAGGAAGACCCCAAGTGCCCCTCCGGGCTATTTTGGTGCACGGGCGGGCACCTGGGTAGAACCACCGACGTTCCGCAAGCCAGCTGGATAGCTTCCTCACGTAAAGATTCCTAGGCCCCTGAGGGATCGAACCTGCAGCGGTGAGGGGCAAGTGATTTCAAGTCAGAGAACTTGTGTTTGAATACATATACATTTGATTGCTACTGGTATTATTACAGGCTGTAGAGATGCGAGAGGCGACTACACGGTGTACAACTGGTATTGACATACTGCGTCTGCTTGATACGGAGGATGAAGATGTGTCGTACACCAAAGCTTTATACACCCTGGCCAGTAGATGTCTCCAGCTACACAGGTACCTAACATTACAACACATTGCTCCAGCACAGAAGGTCTCACTAAGATTGAAGGTTATTGCTACAATTTTATTTCCAGGCTTTAACCTCCTTCGATTCCCTTAATATTCATCACCATGAGATCATGTGTTCCAACAAACAGCCTGGTCCTTACCTTTTAGGTTAGACTGAAGACTATTGCTTTTTGTGTCTCGGTTATAAATTCTTTATCTATCAATTGATACAAGTAATATTATGCACAAATGTTCGCCACCATGAGATGCTTTGACGCATGTATCTTCCAGGTGTTTCTCACGGTGATGCTTTCACATACACTTTAAGAGTAAAATCTAATTTCATTCGATTCCAAATATGTTTTACACACATGTTCACCTCCATGAGACGATGTTACAACCAACAGTAAGATCTTCAAGGTCAACTTCACACTAAGGTCAACTTCATACTAAGGTCAAATTCACACTAAGGTCAATGTCACACTAAGACTGAACATCATTGCTATAATATCGTAGTTGTAACACAATTTCAGTGATATTATACACAAATTTTCCCAACCATGAAATGGTTTGTCACATTTCTCACCAACTCTAAAGTCAAGGTCAAACTTAAACTTCAAACGTCATAGGTCTAATTTTGCATCAGGGTTACAACTTCATCTATTATTGCATTCCAGCAATATTATACACAAATGTTCAATCCCATGTGACTGTGTCGTGACAAACAGTTAGGTCCTTATATTCAAGGTCAAGGTCACATTTAAACTTTGAGCCCCGTGTGATTCCCGGGGGCCCCCGTTTGGTCATGGGGCAAAGAATAGGGCCACTGCAGATCCCTTTGGATGTGTAGGCAGAGGGGTAGAATCCCCCCAAATTCATGTTCATTTTATCATTTTTTGTTCATGTTCATTAAAGGTCTTCGTCATGATCCCTGCATTGTTTCAGGTGCTATCTCGCTCGCATCAAAAGAGCAGTGGCAGAAAAACAATAACGTGGCTCCAGCGTAAATGGAGTTTCTACGATAGAATTTGCAGCAACTCTGCAGTTCAGGGTGAGAAGGACCTAGGCCCATTTTCCATATTTTATCTCGATGTACATGGAAGATGAGCCTGGCATGTTCATGCCTGTTAGGCGCCATATAACCTTTTCATGTGTTGGTGCACCTTAAAACCCCAATTCAATTCAATTCAATTTAAACTTTGAAGGTTACTGCCAAAATTTAGTATCCAGGCTTCTTGTATAACTTATTTACTGCCATGAGATGATATGTCACATTGTACTCTATCTTCTTGGTGCTTTTGTCTCCTGCCAGTGTAAACAGAAGCAACTATAGGTTTACCTCTGGTCTGTTTGTCTGTCCTAAGCAGACGTCTTCTTGTTATTTTAGGTACGAAGTTGCGTCAGACAAGTATATGGACTTGCTTATTCACCTTAAATCTTGGCAGACAGATTTGGTACCAGAGGTTTGTAAATTGTTTTCACTGATTAGCTCTACATATCCAGGATCAGCAGAGTTACTTGGCTGGAACATTGTGTGTATGTCTGTCCATTAGATTTGTTTTGTTCCAACCAATACTCCTGTAAAATAATTGGCCTGAACCTCAGATACATTCTTAATGATGCCTTGTTTGTCTAAGTTGACTTTCACACTTAAAAATAGGGCTGTAACATCCCATCACGTTCCGTCACAATGTTTGTCCCATCTTGTCGCGTCATGTAACATGTTTTTATTACTAGCATTTCACAAACAGTTTTGAATGGGTTGTTCCCAGAATTCATCTACTCAATAATGATGACCTTATGTCCCTCTACAGCACCCCATTGTTGATTGCCTTATTAAATTACAGAATTATGGCCCTTTGTTTGACTTAGAATCGGGGGTATTCATCACTATCAGTGAGAGCTCTAGTTTGAAATGGCTACTCTAAAATTGTACGAGGTATTAAGTATGATTTTTAGCTTTACTGTAGTTATTTCCCTTTATAATTATTAAACAAAAACACATCGTGAACGTTGTAACTTAAGTAATCAGTTTTAGATTTTTACCATTTTTCTGTCTGTTATGTCCGATAATGATAAACCTAATCTAATTCTGAAACCTCTATAGCCACAGGTAGAAACCTCTGTATTCACAAGTAGACTGGCTATGTTGAAAGCCTGACCCCTATTCTGTTTGGGAGCAATAGGTTAAAGGTCAAGATGACCATTTTACTTTATTGTGTGTTTTACTATATATGTTGCTGTATATAATGTACCAACTCCCACTGTGTTTTACTATATATGTCTCTGTATTTAATGTACCAACTCCCTCTTTTCTAGAGTATTAGCTGTCTGCCGCCACATCTACAAATCCACCAGGAAGCCATTTTGTCCTTACTAAGGTCACACAGATACAAGGACACCCTGAACTTGTGTGACACTGTGCTGTCTTGTTACCATGGTAACATGAATGATAACACACTAGACTCTGGAGATTTTGACCAGTCATTGAGAGGCTCAACACAGGGTGATTTAGGAAGCAAGAGAATACATTGTGATAAAAAAGATGCGACAAGTTCACAATTAAAAAGGAAACTGTGTGATAGAGGTGAAGATGTGGTGGACAATGACACGGGTCCAGTATACGATACAGATGTAGTCACCCTGAAGTATAAAGCTGAAGCTTTGGTGGAGCTCGGGGACATGCAGGCTGCTCTCAGTTGTTTAGAAAGGTATGCATATTGTCTATAATAGGTTATAAAATGTCCATCTTAATGGAATTGAATTGGGTTTTACGGTGCACCAAACATGAAAAGTTATATGGCGCCTAACAGGAATGAACATGCCAGGCTCATTCTCCATTTACATCAAGATAAAATATGGAGAATGGGCCTCAAACCTTCTAACCTGCAGAACTGCAGAGTTACTGCAAATTCTATAGTAAACACTCCATTTAAGATGGAGCCACATTTTCACGTTTGCATACGCAGGGGCACAAATTAGCACTCGCCCAGTCGCCATTGGCGAGTAAAAAGTGGTCTGGGCGACCGAAATTTGACTTTCACGCGCCCATGTGGCGACCAAAAATATTCAATCCAAAAAAACGGAAAAAGGGTATCATTCAACACAAACATTTAAGTTCGAGGATTTTACCCCGCAGATTTTGCTTTGGTCCCGTGAACTACGTACTTTTGGCCGAAATAATCAAACCCTTAACAAAATAATAACGAAACAAACGTTTGTTTTTATTTTTCCACTGCGGAAACAAGACAATGTTCGAGATGTTGCGATGTACGGTTTCCCACGAAACTGCATGTTACGGTACTCTGCACTTCGAATGTCAATGTAAAATTAGATGTGCAAGAGTACAAGTAACATTTGCTGATACAATATCAACATTAAAACAGACATGGTAGTGTTTATTTTACACACGATCATAAATTCGTGTTATAATTTGAAGGGGAAATAATTAGGTTTCACTTCCGTTTTTTGGATATTCTAAAACGCAGCGCTTTTGATTAATAAAATTCGGTGCTTTTAGAAATCATCAGTAATAATTATATGGCAGAGAATCATGTTGATAGAAAAGGTCTCATACATTAATTTTAAAACTGTATGTCAACATAAAATATTTATAACGAAATAAAACATTAATTTTATAATATTTAATCTTTTTTAATCTTTTATTACAATAATTTATATCTTCTAGTTGTGATCATTTATAACAAAACTCATTAACAATACTATTTATAATTAAATAGATAACTTGGACTTGTAATGATCAGTAATGTTGTTTATAATATTCAATAAACACGGAGTAATGGCATGTAATTGTTCATAAATTATGCACCAGAGTGGTAAAATAAAATAATATTTTGATGGGCCCCTAACTTTTGGGCTGGGCCCCTAAAAATTCTAAGTCAGGGGCCCAGCTGGCTCCTAGCTAAATAGAGTTAGTCTGTGCCCCTGATACGCAGTGTCATGATGAAGACCTTGAATGAGCATGATAAAAAATGACAAAATGAAGATGAAGTTGGGGTCCTACCCCTCTGCCTCTGGCGGGATTTGCAGTGTTTTTAAAAACGGAAATAGAAGTGTTATTCATTAAAATGAAATATAATAGAACACCTATCCTCCTTCATTACTGAATATAACAGAAAACCTATCCTCCTTCATTACTGAATATAATAGAACACCTATCCTCCTTCATTACTGATTTGTAGATTACAATGATACATGGTTATTTTGCATGTATCTTGGAACCTTCTTCAAATAAAGGATTGAAAATTTACACATCTTCGGCATAATAAATCATCATTATAGAGTCAGTTTCTGTAAATCATGCTTTTATTTTAACAAATAAAGGCTCTTTTATACTAAAGAAAAACTTGATTTAAAAGTTTTGTATGTAAAAGAGAGTATGATAATGGACCTTTGGAAACGGCCGAGCACGAAACATACGAAATATTGCAGTCTCGGTTTGATTGATACTTCATGAGTAGTAGTGAAATATGCTAGCTACCGCTCACGCCCCCTAGCCATGGGTTGAGCGAACTCAATGATCATAAAAATTAACAGTACAGATTTTAACCATCCCAAAGTTGGCAAGCATATGGCGGTGGATATAGCATTATTTGTATCTTTATTTCATCCCCTATATCCAGCGGCGTATGATCCCAGGATCTAATAAAATTGTATGCCCCGAAGAGCGAAATAAACAAAAAGGAATTTAGTTGGGAGCAGCGGTTATGAAGCCTGCGTATCACAAGTAACAGCCAAAAGACTAAATTAAAAAGCAGACAACATATCCTATGAGTGGTTAAACAATACCCAGAGCCTTTTATCGGCCGGATTAGTGGAACCACCAAATCGAAAATTAAGTAAGAAAACAAAAGAAATTGAAAATGTACCACCGATCACTAAATATAAATATCGGGCTCAGCGATCTCCAAAGATCGAATGAATGACAGTACTGATTGCAAGCGCGGGGAGACATTTTACTGCCGCCACACTGCACAAGCAATGCCACTGTGCTAAGTTTGTATCTTGGAAACTACTTCACATATTAAAATGGACTGAAACTTCACGCGTCTTTGGCATTATTAGAACATATCAAAGAGCAAGGTTCTATAACTCATGCTTTTATTTTAACAAAATTATGGCCTCTTCAATACTTGGAAAAAGTTGATTTAAGTTTTATGTTTAAGCTTGTAGGGTTCTCGTAATTTGCTGAATTTTCTTGTTTACATTTGTCATCCTATCTCAGAATCACTATGTACATCAGAATCACTATCAGAATCACTATCAGAATCACTATGTACATCAGAATCACTATGTACATCAGAATCACTATCATCAGAATCACTATGAACATCAAATATGTGTTCAATGTCATGTGATTCAGAACTCGCAGATACAAGTGCCGTAATTCTGTTATGCAAATAAGCAGACTAATGACATTCAATATTTAAACTTGATTTCCCAATAAATAGATGCCGCGAAAATCTGGTGTTTGCAGGCGGTGCCTCTTGTTTCTTATATTTCCTCTCATTTATTAATTTTGCTCAGGGATATATCTCTCTGCTAAATGTTTAAAAATTGCTTGTATAAGGCCATAACAAATTAATTACCTGGTTCTCAGGCCCGCCCGCATGTCTTTTTTTGGTGCCGCATTGCCGATTTTATCTCAAAAGTAATAAAATAAAAATTGGAAATGCGCTACCGAAATTTCGAAAAAAAAGTTCCGCATCCAAGTTCGTTCTGGATTTTACATGCAACTACCTCAGGGGAATCCCCTTGTGGGTAGACTGGTGCGTGGCCGACTCTCTGGCGCTCTGCTCGCTAGCTTGTGAGTGTTGCAGTCGTACGGGTACCAATCTAGGAGAGTCAGACGCTTGAGACGCTTGGAACTAGTAGGTGCTACAGAACAGGCGATTTATTCAAGCGTCTAATCGACAAAGTCTCACAACAACATGCAATAATGGCGGTGTCATCGCGATTGAAGTTCATGCGTGATCTAATACAAATATACGGACTTATTGTGATTGAAAGAAGCATAAGTCAGGAAGAAATGATAAGGTAATGATCGACAATAGAGATGAGCTGATCCAACTGGTTATTGCACATGTATTTCGAGATATTTTGCATCAATACATGTATTGGAATTAAAAGTTTGGATAAAAAAAAAATCGCCCGCGTGTCTGTTGACCAATTGTAAAAAAAAATGCGCCCGCCCGCATCTCTTCTCAGAAAAAGTGGCCTGAGAACCAGGTAATTAATTTTTTGTGGCCTAAAGAGATGCCTGTTTTCCTTATGGTAGGACAGTTGTTTCGCTGTTCTCTAAAAAAAAAAGGTGAATAAAGGTGAATAATGGAGTTGCACTGTTCTCCGACAGCTCTTCACTGTTCTCTGACAGCTCTTCACTGTTCTCTGACAGCTCTTCACAGTTCTCTTACAGCTCTTTACAAAAAAGTGAACATCAGCTACATGTACAATATTCTTCATTTATTTCAGAGCACTTGCCAGTTTATCAAGACATAACAGAAGCACACTTGCGAAGTATGGAACCGTGGTAGATGAGCCAAAATGCAAGAAGCCAAAACTGAGTAATGACATTCTCCCTCCCGATAACATCACATCCTGTAAGCAGCGTACACCAGCCCTGGATCTAACTCCTTCATCTCTTCTGGATCTACAGTATGGACTATACAAGCAGATAGCTGATATTCTGTCTTCTCAAAACAAGCACAAAGATTCGTTACATTTCTACAGACTTGCTTCTCAGATAAGACCGGGGAATGAGGGACACAGCATTGGTACATCTTGATATATGTTCACCCAATATCAGTTCTTCTAATTGGAGCTGATCATCAGCAATATGCAATGAAGTGTCTTTCAGAGTTGGTCTTTTATCTTTTTAGGTGAGTCGTTTGGATCACTTTTCATCCATCATACATCCGACTTTAACTTTGCTTCAAACAACTTTTTCTCAGAAACTGCTTGGTCAGTTTTAACCAAAGTTAAGCAGGGCACGAAAATTCCACTCGTCCGCTTGCAATGACAAGTGCTCATTGATGCAGGACGAGCAGAAATTCAGAAGAAATTTGACCATTCAAATATTATGCAGGACGAGTAACTCAGAAACCAATTTTCCTGCCCTGAATGGTCTCTGGTTTTCAAATGTTGACCTGTATGTGAAACTGACCCTCCTGAGGTGGGGCCAGATTTGACCATAAGCTGATGCAGCATGCAACATACGAGGACTATGCCTTGCGGATTTGGAGAAGATTTTTCCTTACATAAGTGTAGGTAAAACATGCAAAGTATCTCTACACAAACTCTGGATACCCCAGGTCTAGGGGCTGGCGATCATTAATAAAGAAAAACTTGAAATCTGTTAAGTGGTTGTGGAGATTTTTTAAGGCTTCAACTTTTTATGGTTAAGGCGGCCATCTTGGATGTGTAGAACTAATTTTAACATATTTGAAAGCATTGACCTCACAAACATCTATGTGAAGTTTGGTCAAAATTGACCATGAGGTTTCTGAGAAGTCATTGAAAGCAGAATTTAACAAGAGACCGCCTACAGACAAAGAGGGATCCCAATAGCTCCTCTGACAGGCCTTTAAAATTCCACTTGTCCGCTCGTCATGACGAGTGACTTGTCAGGCCGGGCGAGTGGATATTTCCTTCTGGTCGTCCTGACGGACGAGTGACTTTTGACATTAGTAACAAAATAAATCAAGTCTTTATTGTTTCCTTTTATTCTGGCGAAGAAATTCCACAAAGCGTTTGCTGAAACTAAATAAATAGCCGATAAATTACACTCAAATATACCGAAAGTAAACATGAAAATATTGGTTACCCATGGTTACTTTGGTGAAAGGGTATAAAGCTGCGATTTCCAAAGTTCGTAGACTGTGTCGTGATCGAATTATCCAGTTCTAAACTAGTAGTTTTTATCAATAAAACACTTCAACCAGACCACTATACTTAATATGAAGACATTTTCCCGTAAAAATGTCGCAGAAAATAGACATGTCTATAGAATGTTTTTGGAGGAGAGTTGGTGGAGATGACGAAAAAATACAAACAGAGAAGTGAATAGACAATTGCATAAATTATAACTGCAATAAAAGCAGTATGATAGTACCAAATGCTAGCGTGTTTTGCAGGAGAAAAGACTGGAGGATACACAGTTGTATTATCACAGTGACTTACATAATCAGTTGCTTTTGAAATGTTAAAATGATATCACATCTTACTGTAAGTGCCTTTCATAGTTATTAAGTGGACAAGCTAGTCATACCTTAGATGGGAACTAGTCATTTATTTGATACTTTGGTGATGTTACATGTAGTTTGCTTATCTAAATAAAGTGTTCTTGATTGACACTGATTTACCTTGTCTAGCACTAGCGGTAAGCAAAAATATGAAGGCGATTCCTGTTCAAAATTAAGGGCGAGTACAAAGATGATAAGGGTTAGTGGATTTTTTTTCACTAGTCCTGCAGGACTAGTTGTCTTTGTAAAAGTTTTACAGGCCTGCCTCTCCTTCTGCTGAGGTGAGCTAAAAAAATCTAAAAAAACTACAAAATTAAAGCCTATTGCTCCAACTCGAGACCGATATATGATCCTGTTACATGATCTATAAAAAGTTATTCACATGGCTTTTTTTGTCCTTTATAGCTGGTCTATTTTGAAAGAAAACAAAGCTATTGCCACCACTCAAGTGTTTCATCATTAGTGTTGTTACTGGTAAACAAGAGGCCCAACAGGGCCTGTGGATGCTCTACTGAACAGGGCCTGTGGATGCTCTACTGGCTAAAACGGCTCTTATAACAAGGATTGTCGTCATAACATTCCCTTCAGTACTTCTTTTAAAACACTGCAAAAACAAGAAGGCCAGGATGGCCCTAGATCACTCACCTGGTAATCATGGGCCTGGGCTTTTTTTCTAAGAATTGTGAAGAGTCCCTAGCCTGTTCATGTTGTTAAAAGAAAGCGTGATAACTGTCTGATTTGTGAAAAAAGTATTAATTGTTAAAAGCAATATTACTCAATAAATGCATACCGTATTTCCTCTAATAGTAGCGCCCGGGTGCTATGCAAAGTGCGAAGGGAGTGCTACTATTATAGTTCAAATTTTCAATATATTTCACCACCTTCTCCCCCCCCCCCCTCACCCCGATGGTTTCCTTAAAGAATTACTGTACGGCTATCTTTTATAGTGACACCGATATTGACTAAACCTAAACTCGACAATATACTGAGTATATCACTGTCATCACTGTGCATCTGTATGTGCATCTGTATGATACAATATCCGTCAAACTTGACGATTACAACACGAAAAATGCTATATTGTATTTTCCGTTGTTAAATCTGTAGCTACTTCATTTTTTATTTGATCTTTACCAAATTTATTTAGAATGTTAATACAAACACCCATTTTTAGCTCTACTGATCAGAGATCAGCAGAGCTTATGCCGTGGTGCGGAGTCCGTCGTCCGTCTGTCCGTCTGTCTGTCCGTCTGTCCGTCTGTCCGTAAACTTTTATTTGTAGCGACTTCACAGCTGAAACTACTGGATGGATATTCATGAAACTTTACAGAAATGTTGCCCATAAAGTCTAGTTGATCCTAGCAAAAATTCATGTTGATGTGAAATCCAAGATGGCCGCCAAAGCTAAAAATAGAGTTTTAAAATACAAGTTTGTAGCGACTTCTTCTTGAAAACTATAAGTGATATTGATATGGGACTTTTTCTAAAATGATCAGCATGACATGATGTTGATCCTAGTCAAAAATCGTTTTGATTCAACGTTAAACATGGCTGCCAGCGGCCATCTTTGTTTACATAGAGTTATATAGTAAAAACTTGTAGCGACTTCACAGCTGAAACTACTGGATGGATATTCATGAAACTTTACAGAAATGTTGCCCATAAAGTCTAGTTGATCCTAGCAAAAATTCATGTTGATGTGAAATCCAAGATGGCCGCCAAAGCTAAAAATAGAGTTTTAAAATACAAGTTTGTAGCGACTTCTTCTTGAAAACTATAAGTGATATTGATATGGGACTTTTTCTAAAATGATCAGCATGACATGATGTTGATCCTAGTCAAAAATCGTTTTGATTCAACGTTAAACATGGCTGCCAGCGGCCATCTTTGTTTACATAGAGTTATATAGTAAAAACTTGTAACGACTACTTCTCTGAAACTACTTGGCGGATTGTCATGAAACTTTACAGGAATGTTGCTCTTGATGTCTGATTGATCCTAGAAAAATTTCAGGTCGGCCGGAAATTCAAGATGGCCGTCACAGCTAAAAATAGATTTTTAAAAAATAAGTTTGTAGCGACTACTTCTTGAAAACTATAAGTGATATTGATATGGGACTTTTTCTAAAATGATCAGCATTACATGATGTTGATCCTAGTCAAAAATCGTTTTGATTCAACGTTAAACATGGCTGCCAGCGGCCATCTTTGTTTACATAGAGTTATATAGTAAAAACTTGTAGCGACTACTCCTCTGAAACTACTTGGCGGATTGTCATGAAACTTTACAGGAATGTTGCTCTTGATGTCTAATTGATCCTATCAAAATTTCAGGTCGGCCGGAAATTCAAGATGGCCGTCACAGCTAAAAAATGATTTTTAAAAAATAAGTTTGTAGCGACTACTTCTTGAAAACTATAAGTGATATTGATATGGGACTTTTTCTAAAATGATCAGAATGACATGATGTAGATCCTTGTGGAAAATTATTTTGATTCGACGTTAAACATGGCTGCCAGTGGCCATCTTTGGTTACATAGAGTTATATAGTAAAAACTTGTAGCGACTACTCCTCTGAAACTACTTGACGGATGTTCATGAAACTTCACAGGAATGTTGCTCTTGATGTCTAGTTGATCCTAGAAAAATTTCAGGTCGGCCGGAAATTCAAGATGGCCGCCACAGCTAAAAATAGATTTAAAATAAATAAGTTTGTAGCGACTACTTCTTCAAAACAATAAGAGATATTGATATGGGACTTTTTCTAAAATGATCAGTATGACATGATGTTGGTCCTTGTCGAAAATCGTTTTGATTTGACCTTAAACATGGCTGCTTTGTTTACATAGAGTTATATAATGAAAACTTGTAGCGACTACTTCTTTGAAACTACCTGACGGATTTTCATGAAACTTCACAGGAATGTTGCTCTTAATGTCTTATTGATCTTAGCAAAATTTCAGGTCGGCCGGAAATTCAAGATGGCCGCAACGGTTAAAAATAGATTTTCAAAAAACAAGTCTGTAGCGACTACATCCTGAAATCAAAATCAATCAGTAGAGCTTCAAGGTCATTGACCTCTTGTTATGAAATCTCATCTCAACAAAACAATTTTGAGAAAATTATGACAATTGTGAAAAAAAAAAGAGACCAATTTTGAATTGTGAAGTAGCCGAATTTCGGCCACTGTTTTAGAAGGAAAAAAAGCCCTGTGGGCAATAAATCTGCTGTGTCTAGTCTGGCATGGGTATTTTTTAATTTGTCCCACTTTCTTCTATGAATGAGATTTCATAAAAGTGTGTGTTTGTATTTACATTCAAAACCAATTTGGTAAAGATCAGATAAAAAATGAAGTAGCTACAGATTTAACAATCAAAGGAGATGAATTTATATAAGCTTTGATAAGCTTGTTTTCAGATCCTTACTATTATAATGTGTATATAATATATGTGAACATTGTGAAATAAATATTGTTTAAACCAAGTATTTTCAGAGGAGTAGTCGCTACAAGTTTTCATTATATAACTCTGTAAACAAAGATGCCCGCTGGCGGCCATGTTTAACGTCCAATCAAAATAATTTTTGATAAGGATCAACATCATGTCCTACTGATCATTTTAGAAAAAGTCCAATATCAATATCACTTATAGTTTTCAAGAAGTATTCGCTACAGACTTGTTTTTTGATAATCTATTTTTTACTCGTGGTGGCCATCTTGAATTTCCGACCGACCTAAAATTTTGCTAGGATCAATTAGACATCAAGAGCAACATTCATGTGAAGTTTCATGAAAATCCGTAAAGTAGTTTTAGAGAAGTAGTCCCTACAAGTTTTCATTTATAACTCTATGTAAACAAAGATGGCCACTGGCAGCCATGTTTAACGTTGAATCAAAATAATTTTCGACAAGGATCAACATCATTTCATACTGATCATTTTAGGAAAAGACGCATATCAATATCACTTATAGTTTTCAAGAAGTAGTCTCTACAAACTTGTTTTTTGAAAAATTATTTTTAGCCATGGTGGCCATCTTGAATTTCTGGGTGCCCTGAAATTTTGCTAGGATCATTTAGACATCAAGAGCAACATTCCTGTGAAGTTTCATGAAAATCCGTCAAGTAATTTCAGAGGAATAGTAGTTACAAGTTTTCATTTTATAGCTCTGTGTTAACAAAGATGGCCACTGGCAGCCATGTTTAACGTTGCATCAAAATAATTTTCGCTCGACAAGAATCAACATCATTCCATACTGATCATTTTAGAAAAGTCCTATATCAATATCACTTATAGTTTTCAAGAAGTACTCGCTACAAACTTGTTTTTTGAAAATCTATTTTTAGCTGTGGTGGCCATCTTCAATTTCCGACCAACCTGAAATGTTGCTAGAATCATTTAGACATCAAGAGCAACATTCCTGTGAAGTTTCATGGAAATCCGTGATGTAGTTTCAGAGAAGTAGTCGCTACAAGTTTTTACTAAACTCTATATAAACAAAGATGCAGCCATGTTTAACGTCAACGATTTTCGACAAGGACCAACGTCATGTCATGCTGATCATTTTAGAAAAAGTCCCATTTCAATATCACTTAGTTTTCAAGAAGTAGTCGCTACAAACTTGTTTTTTTTTTAAATCTGTTTTTAGATTTGGTGGCCATCTTGGATTTCACATCAACATGAATTTTTGCTAGGATCAACTAGACCTCATGGGCAACATTTCTGTAAAGTTATATGTAAATCCATGCAGTAGTTTCAGAGGAGTAGTCGCTACAAAAAAAGTTTACGGATGGACGACGGACACCGCGCCACAACATAAGCTCTGCTGATCTCTGGCTAAAAATACTGGAACAAAAGCGCGATATCCACAACTAGAAATCATACCAATTCTTCCTGCTAAGTTTCTTCAAATCCAACATGGCGTTGCAAAAAAAAAAAAATAGAAAAAAAAAAAAGTAAATGAAAAAGATAAAATAATGAATCAACAGGAGGCCCAAGAGGGCCTGTGGACGCTCTACTGGCTAACATGGCTCTTATAACATCAATGAAGCGAGTGACTGCCATTTAAGTTTTTTTGAAAGTTTCGGGCATAAAACAGCTTTTTAACTAAATCAAGGGCCATAACTAAAGAATCTGGTAAAGTTTGGTAAAGATCAGATGAAAAATAAAGGCCCTACCGTATTAACGAGACAAAATATAGCATTTTTAACTAAATCAAGAGCCATAACTCCTCTGTTACTGGTCCGACTGGTCCAACATAGAGCTAAAAAAAAAAAAAAAAAATAATAATAATTAAAACGAGGCCCAAGAAGGCCTGTGGATGCTCTACTGGCTAACATGGCTCTTATAACATTAATGAAGCGAGTGACTGCCATTTAAGTTTTTTTGAAAGTTTCGGGCATAAAACAGCTTTTGAACTAAATCAAGGGCCATAACTAAAGAATCTGTTAAAGTTCGGTAAAGATCAGATGAAAAATGAAGGACCTACCGTATAAACGAGGCAAAATAAAGCATTTTTAACTAAATCAAGAGCCATAACTCCTCTGTTACTGGTCCGACATAGAGCTATAAAAAAAAAAAAATATGAAAAAAAATATATTCAAACAAAAATAACAAAAAAATAAAAGAAATGAAAAAAAATAAATATAAAAAATAAAATAAAAAATATAAAAAAGTTTGATAACGATCGGATGAAAAATGAAGCCCTATCGTCTTAACTAAATCAAGGGCCATAACTCCACTGTTACTGGTCCGATATGTTTGGTTTTCAGTCTTGTCCAAGCTTTCATTGATATTAATCTGATAAAGTTTGGTAAAGATCGGATGAACAATGACGCCCCTATCGTGTTAACGAGGCAAAATATAGCATTTTTAACTAAATCAAGGGCCATAACTCTCCTGTTACTACTTCGATATGGCTGGTTTTCGAACTTGTCCGAGCTTTCATTGATATTAACAATCTGATAAAGATTGGTAAAGATCGGATGAACATTAAAGCTCCTTTCATCTTAACGAGGCAAAATATAGCATTTTTAACTAAATCAAGGGCCATAACTCTGCTGTTACTAGTCCGATATGGCTGGTTTTCGAACTTGATCGAGCTTTCATTGATATTAACAATGTGGTAAAGATAGGATGAAAAACAAAGGCCCTATCATCTTAACGAGGCAAAATATAGCAATATAGCACTTTTAACTAAATCAAGGACCATAACTCTGGTGTTACTGGTCCGATTAGGATGAACAAGAGGGCCTGTGGACGCTCTACTGGCTAACATGGCTCTTATAACATCAATGAAGCGAGTGACTGCCATTTAAGTTTTTTGGAAGTTTCGGGCAAAAAACAGCTTTTGAACTAAAGCAAGGGCCATAACTAAAGAATCTGTTAAAGTTCGGTAAAGATCAGATGAAAATGAAGATCCTACCCTATTAACGAGGCAAAATATAGCATTTTTAACTAAATCAAGAGCCAAACTCCTCTGTTACCTGTCCGACTGGTCCAACATAGAGCTAAAAAAATAAATATTAATTAAAAAAAAATCAAAAAAAATAAAAAAATTAAAAAAAAAAAAATTAAAAAAAAAAATTAATATATTAATTTAAAAAAATAATTAAAAAATAAAAGTTTGGTAACGATCGGATGAAAAATGAAGGCCCTCTCGTCTTAACGAGGCAAAATATAGCGTTTTATAGCGTTTTGAACTAAATCAAGGGCCATAACTAAGCTGTTACTGGTCCGATATGTTTGTTTTTCAAACTTGTCCAAGCTTTCATTGAAATTAACAATCTGATAAAGTTTGGTAAAGATCGGATGAACAGTGAAGTCCCTATCATCTTAATGAGGCAAACTATAGCATTTTTAACTAAATCAAGGGCCATAACTCCGCTGTTACTGGTCCGATATGGCTAGTTTTCGAACTTGCTCGAGCTTTCATTGATATTAACAATCTGATAAAGTTTGGTAAAGATCAGATGAACAATGAAGCCCCTATCGTCTTAACGAGGCAAACTATAGCATTTTTAACTAAATCAAGGGCCACAACTCCACTGTTACTGGTCCGATATGGTTGGTTTTCGAACTTGTTCGAGCTTTCAATGACATTAACAACCTGATAAAGTTTGATAAAGATCGGATGAACAATGAAGTCCCTATCGTCTTAACGAGGCAAAATATAGCATTTTTAACTAAATCAAGGGCCATAACTCCGCTCTTACTATTCCGATATGGCTGGTTTTCGAACTTGTCCGAGCTTTCATTGATATTAACAATCTGATAAAGTTTGGTAAAGATTGGATGAACAATAAAGCCCCTAGCGTCTTAACGAGGCAAAATATAGCATTTTTAACTAAATCAAGGGCCATAACTCCGCTGTTACTAGCCCGATATGGCTTGTTTTCGAACTTGTCCGAGCTTTCATTGATATTAACAATGTGGTAAAGTTTGGTAAAGATATGATGAAAAACGAAGGCCCTATCGTCTTAACGAGGCAAAATATAGCAATATAGCATTTTCAACTAAATCAAGGACCATAACTCTGGTGTTACTGGTCCAATCTGGCTGGTTTTCGAACTTGTCTGAGCTTTCATTGATATTAACAATGTGGTAAAGTTTGGTAAAGATAGGTTGAAAAATGAAGGCCCTATCGTCTTAACGAGGCAAAATATAGCAATATAGCATTTTTAACTAAATCAAGGGCCATAACTCCGCTGTTACTTGGCCGATCTGGCTGGTTTTCGAACTCATCCGAGCTTTCATTGATATTAACAACCTGTTAAAGTTTGGTAAAGATTGGATGAAAAATGAAGGCCCTATCGTCTTAACAAGACAAAAGTTAACAACGGACGACGGACGGACGGACGACGGACAACTCGGCATCCCATAAGCTCTGCTGGCCTTCGGCCAGTAGAGCTAAAAATGAAGGCCCTATCGTCTTAACGAGGCAAAATATAGCATTTTTAAATCAAGGGCCATAACTCTGCTGTTACTTGGCCGAACTGGCTGGTTTTCGAACTCATCCGAGCTTTCATTGATATTAACAACCTGTTAAAGTTTGGTAAAGATTGGATGAAAAATGAAAGCCCTATCGTCTTAACGAGACAAAAGTTAACAACGGATGACGGACAACTCGGCATCCCATAAGCTCTGCTGGCCTTCGGCCAGTAGAGCTAATAAAGAAAAAGAAAAAGGTCAGTTTGGTTAAGATTGCTTGATTGCTCAATAAATGGGGCCTATATCGTGCTAACATGTTTTATTAACTCAGGGGCAATAACTCTGCTGTTACTGGTTTGATCTTGCCCATTGTCGAATTTGTCCGAGATCTTATGGTCATATAAAATCTGTGCAAGTTTGGTTAAGATTGCTCGAGAAATGTGACCTCTATCGTGTAAACAAGATGAACAAGGAGTTAGGACCATAACTCAGTTATTACTGGTCCGAACTGGCTGGTTTACAAACTTATCCGAGCTTTCATTGATATCAACAATCTGGTAAAGTTTGATGAAAAATGAAGGCCCTAACGTGCAAATTATAGCATATTTCAGAAAGTCAAGGGCCGTAACTTCGGTGTAAATCGTCCCATCTGGCTGGTTTTCGAACTCGACCATGTTTCATTGCTATTAACAACCTATGCAAGTTTGGTTTTCGATCCTGACCGAGCTTTCATTGACATTAACAATCTGATAAAGTTGGGTAAAGTTCGGATGAAAAATGAAGGCCCTATCGTCTTAACGATGCAAAATATAGCATTTCTAAAAGTAGTTGCTACAAATTTTTTTTAAAACTCTATTTTTAGCCATGGAGGCCATCTTGAATTTCCGGCCAACCTGAAATTTTGCTAGGATCAACTAGTCAACTAGACATGGACAATCTTCCTGTAAAGTTTCATGAACATCCAGTAGTTTCAGAGGTGTAGTTGCTGCAAAAAAAAGTTTACGGACAGACGGACACCGCACCACGGTGGAATATCAACATATTTATAGGCTTATAGGCATGTGTATCTATAAATAGCACACACAGTTATTTCAAAGTATATATTTTTTCTTTTTCAAAACTGATGCAGTATTTTCTTCTCAATTGGGCGGGTCAGTGATTACAAATCCAAGTCTACAATTTTATTATTTTAATATATATCATGTAATTTAGTTTGAATTTAAATGGAAGCATTACCATGGTAACCATGGTAAATAAATCATGACTATATTACTGAAATCTAAATGTCACATAATTGAACTAAAGTGCTTGTTAAAGATGAGTTACCTACCTGGTTTTACATATTTTCTTCAAATTTGTAAATAAGTCACTGTACGGGACTTTGAGCGGAAATACTGTACTGCATGTGTCAGAAATACTGTATAATGCACGTGTCTGTACGTGTCGGAGGAGAACATTACTGTATTTTTGAAAGTGTCTTCCCCCTTCTAGGGGTATGTTTTTAAAGCTCTTACTAGTTATAGCACCTGTTAAAATGACACAATAGGGTTCAAGAGTTCATGACATCCTGTTCCACATGTGACATTCTTCCCTAACACAATTTGAGCCGATGGTGATGTCAAATTATCCATGTGGCTTTTTATACTGGCATCAAGTAAAAAGTGCATTGTTGTCTCAAAACTCATCTTCTGAAGTGGGGAAGAGTTGGATTCTATTGCAGCTCGGTTAAGAGGTTTGTAAGATCCCTCAAAGGTCATGTAATCAGCAAGAAGTGATAGGTGTCTGTAGTCCACTTCAATGCCATAGGCGGCAAACACAGCCTGGATCTCCTGAAAAATAATCTCTTCTTTAATACATATGTGGAATAGAATATTTTTTTAAACACCGTACTGAACATGTGATGCAAATATCTTCAGTGGAGTTATTCCTGGGTCCATATGAGGTCATGGTGACCTTGAGCATTGACCCAAAAAGCAAAACAGCTCCTCCTCTCATCAAGGGCAATGTTCCTGTGAAGTTTCATGAATGTAGGTGGTTGCATAGTTTGATATGAGGTCATGTTGACCTGTGAGGTTTTATGAGTGGGTGTTTTTGTTTCGAAGTTATCACGTGGAATGCGTATTTCCTTGTACGGTCATGATGACCTTCGACCCTGAAAGCAACAGGGTTTCACCTCTCACCAAAGGCAATGGACTAAAGAAGTTTCGTGATTGTTGATATTTCCATATACAGTCATGATGATTTGACCTCCTGACCCCCAAAAACTTGATTTTGAATTTTTGAACTTGTCCACTTTCTTCCGTGACCAGATAACTACAATTAATATTTTTTAAAAATCAAGGGCTAAAAGTCTTATTGAAACAAACATTTAAATCATATTTGGTATCATTTACCATGCTCACAAGATGGAGATCGTTTTTTTACAAATCGAGGGTAATAATTCTGTCACACACACATTAGTTTTACTCAAGGTCAGACTCATTGAAGAATAAAACAAACTTTCAATAAAATTTACTGAAAATTAGAAATTGTTTACTGAAATTACCGTGTTCACAAGTAATAGCTGATGGATGGAAGGAAGACACAATATTTGACAAGTACAGCTATTACCACAAATTGCATTTGCATCAGAGGAACTTACCTTAATGATAACCTTACTGGCCGCCTCTATGCCGTATGTCTCCACGATGGAGTGGATGTAAATATTACCTTAATGATAACCTTACTGGCAGCCTCTATGCCGTATGTCTCGGCGATGGAGTGGATGTAAATATTACCTTAATGATAACCTTACTGGCAGCCTCTATGCCGTATGTCTCGGCGATGGAGTGGATGTAAATATTACCTTAATGATAACCTTACTGGCAGCCTCTATGCTGTATGTCTCGGCGATGGAGTGGATGTAAATATTACCTTAATGATAACCTTACTGGCAGCCTCTATGCCGTATGTCTCGGCGATGGAGTGGATGTAAATATTACCTTAATGATAACCTTATTGGCAGCCTCTATATATGCCGTATGTCTCCACGATGGAGTGGATGTAAATATTACCTTAATGATAACCTTACTGGCAGCCTCTATGCCGTATGTCTACACGATGGAGTGGATGTAAATATTACCTTAATGATAACCCTACTGGCAGCCTCTATGCCGTATGTCTACACGATGGAGTGGATGTAAATATTACCTTAATGATAACCCTACTGGCAGCCTCTATGCCGTATGTCTCCACGATGGAGTGGATGTAAATATTACCTTAATGATAACCCTACTGGCAGCCTCTATGCCGTATGTCTCGGCGATGGAGTGATTGTAAATATTACCTTAATGATAACCCTACTGGCAGCCTCTATGCCGTATGTCTCGGCGATGGAGTGGATGTAAATATTACCTTAATGATAACCTTACTTGCAGCCTCTATGCCGTATGTCTCCACGATGGAGTGGATGTAAATATAACCTTAATGATAACCCTACTGGCAGCCTCTATGCCGTATGTCTCGGCGATGGAGTGGATGTAAATATTACCTTAATGATAACCTTACTGGCAGCCTCTATGCTGTATGTCTACACGATGGAGTGGATGTATAAAATATTACCTTAATGATAACCTTACTGGCAGCCTCTATGCCGTATGTCTACACGATGGAGTGGATGTAAATATTACCTTAATGATAACCCTACTGGCAGCCTCTATGCTGTATGTCTCGGCGATGGAGTGGATGTAAATATTACCTTAATGATAACCTGACTGGCAGCCTCTATGCCGTATGTCTCGGCGATGGAGTGGATGTAAATATTACCTTAATGATAACCCTACTGGCAGCCTCTATGCCGTATGTCTCGGCGATGGAGTGGATGTAAATATTACCTTAATGATAACCCTACTGGCAGCCTCTATGCCGTATGTCTACACGATGGAGTGGATGTAAATATTACCTTAATGATAACCTTACTGGCAGCCTCTATGCCGTATGTCTACACGATGGAGTGGATGTAAATATTACCTTAATGATAACCCTACTGGCAGCCTCTATGCCGTATGTCTCGGCGATGGAGTGGATGTAAATATTACCTTAATGATAACCTTACTCGCAGCCTCTATGCCGTATGTCTACACGATGGAGTGGATGTAAATATTACCTTAATGATAACCTTACTGGCAGCCTCTATGCTGTATGTCTCAGCAATGGAGTGGATGTAAATATTACCTTAATGATAACCTTACTGGCAGCCTCTATGCCGTAGGTCTCGGCGATGGTGTGAATGTTGTTACAGTACAGCCTGTTCAAGTCCAGGAACTGGTTATATTTGTACAACTCCTGCATAAAATAGTTCAATTGTAACCTTTATGTCAACGTAAACATTTCACAAGTAATGAAAGCATGCTTGTTAAAAGTAAGGCCAGGGTCATGATGACTAGAGCTGGTCAACATATAAAAAAACATGTTTTAAACACAACATTAAGACAATCCGAGCTCTTTCGCTGGTACATTATTATGTTATTCATAATAGTGTTTCTTTCCCCTGGATAACAAATATATTTATCATGCAGATATGCACTTTTCTGTCTAATAAAGGGGCGACCTAATAAATTTTACTTTAATAGGCACTGACCAATAAAGCAAACCAATGCAGAATCCCTCTGTGTTTATTGTACGTAACATTACCTGACGTCATGCACGTAACGTTGCCCAACGTCATAAAACAAACAAAAAACAACAACATGGCGGCGTCCTCGATAAGCGTAACATTCTGAGAAAAAGGTAATAATAGTAATTCATACAGAAAATGTGGATAATCTACATGATAAATAGAATATTATGTCAGTGCCTTTTACTATCAAGTTTATTAGTCTCGGCACGAAAACAAAGAATGGCTCGGCAGAGCCTCGCCATTCGTCGTTTTCTCTGTCTCGCCTAATAAACTTGATAGTAAATGGCACTGACATAATATTCTCTATTTACTGCTCAACCTTTCATTTACCACGTAATTATAGCGGCTAATTATAAGTTTGGGGGAGTATATAGGAGAGAGCTTGTCAGTCCGTCGGTCGGTCTGTTGGTTTTTACAGTGTCCGGACGATAACTAATGAAAGGGTTGATGGATTTAAATAATATTTGGTACACGGGTATAACACCATAAAATACAGGTCAAGTTTGACTATGGTTACAAACCACCAATTTTAACGGAGTTGTGGCTCCTTTTCAACTTAGAATTTGCCAAAGAAATGCTACAGTCAACTCTCAGGAACCTGCTAATTTGGGTTTGTATTAAATTTAAACAATTTAAACAATTTATAATGCCTCTCTCTCTCTGTCTTTCTCTGTCTGTCTCTCTCTCTCTCTCTTTTGTAGTTTAAATAATTTGCCATTGTCTAAATTGTATGAATATTTTGTAGCGGGAGGGCCGGATTTCTAATGTTGTAATAACTTGTGGCCCGACCCCATTTCCGTGTACATTTATTGCAAATAAATATGTCTAAACTAGACCATTGTTTTCTTGTGGTTGCCATATTTATGTGACAAGGCGGTATTGTGGGGGTATTAATCACTTTCAGTGATAACTCTAGTTTCATCTCATTACATAATGATAAAGATAAAATTAACTTTTCACATTTCAATGAACCCAGTGGTGTTTTTTACGTAAAGGTGTTGCTTACATGCATATTTATACCCTCCGTTTTGAGATGCAGTTCCGTGCCCTGAGGTCCTGTCTGGTCGCCAAGGAAACAGCGTGATATCCCTGCCACTTCATGCAATACTGTCTTTCTAACATCCACTTCAAGTAAAGCCAACAGATCTACCTTACTATCCAGCAATGGAAACTGCAAACAAATAAAACGATGAAGCACATTGAGGTCACAGCTAATACATTAACATGTGCTGGCAGTATGTTGATGAAGCACACAGAGGTCACTGTTAATACATTAACATGTGCTGGCAGTGTGTTGATGAAGCACACAGAGGTCACAGTTAATACATTAACATGTGCTGGCAGTATGTTGATGAATCACACAGAGGTCACTGTTAATACATTAACATGTGCTGGCAGTATGTTGATGAAGCACACAGAGATCACAGCTAATACATTAACATGTGCTGGCAGTATGTTGATGAAGCACACAGAGATCACAGCTAATACATTAACATGTGCTGGCAGTATGTTAACTGAAAAGTCAAAAGCGTTCAACTTAGGAAGGTGTGGAGATGTAAGCTTGTTTAGACAATAGTCTGATAGGGGAGCGGGGACATGGTATAAACTAAAGCAAGCAGAGGGGATATCTATCAATGTAGTTAACGACTCTTTATGAGCTGCAAAGGTAAGTCATGTATAACTTATGGGAGATGTTATGCACAAATCGTCTGATAACCTTGGCGAATAGGAAACGAGTGTGCAGCCTGATGGGGTATTATAAGCGTTTTTTTTTACGTTAGTAGCATATCCCGTTAATAGCATATCCCATTAATAGTATATCCCGTTAATAGCATATCCCGTTAATAGTATATCCCGTTAGTAGCATATCCCGTTAATAGTATATCCCGTTAGTAGCATATCCCGTTAGTAGCATATCCCGTTTGTTAAAGGTCTTTATCAACAGTATCCCTGTATTGTTTCAGGTGCTACTTGAGTGGTGGCAGAAAACGATGATCGTGGCTCTAGCGAAAAATGAAGTTTACAAGAGAATTTGCAGCAACCCAGCAGTTCTGCAAGTGAGAAGGTTCTAGGTCCATTCTGCATATTTTTATCTCGATGTTAATGGAGAGTGGGCCTGGAATGTTCATTCCAATTGGCGCCATATAACCCAATTCAACTCCTCTCGCCAAGAGCAATGTTCCAATGAGTTTTGTGGATGTTGATCTAATGATTAGTTTCAGGGATACAAGCTTTCAAAAGACTTTAAACCAGGGGATGCAGACAACAATCAAATAATGACAACAGCTACTTTTTTTTTTTTGGAAAAAGTTAAGATAAAAAATGGTCCAGTGCCCCGTTTTATTAAACATCTTAATATAAGTCTCAAAGTTTAAAACTGTTCATATTTTTGCACCTAAGCATTCAATGTAGACAATTATGTGTGCATTATGTGCAGAAATATCAAATGTATAAGACAATGAAATGAAATCGCGTTCATTTGTGAACTGTAAATCAAAGTAAGAAATTAACTTACGATCAAAATTGTCGTTGTTTCATAAAACCGGGCCCAGGTGTTTAGGTCATATAATGATGTATATGTGCTAGCTAATATGTGCCCATTAAAAGAGCAGGTAAAATTTTATTCACTGGTTCTTAAATACCCATGATTAAATATGCGTAAAATTAATTATGAGTTGGTAACTCTTAATTCTATGCTCCAGTTTTGGGACTTAGGTCTGGCTGGTTAAAGCAGTTTATACTATGGTCTATAGAATTTGGATTTTCGAAGTATGTAAGTTACATATATTCACCTCATTGTCAGTAGGTTCAGAAACGGAGTACATCTTTTGTAAGAGCTTTAAACAATATACTTACACTCAGCGTGATTTCACACGACAGTTCGACTTTGTTATGGACACATGTATACTTTTCAACCTCAGACGCAAGTTGAAGCACCATCTGGAAAAGCAAACAATTGGTTTAGTTCCACTATTCCATATAGCCAAAACGCATGTGCAGCTCTGCTTTTTGGATTGAAGAAGAGGCCCAAAACTGCCTGAACACGCTCTACTGGCTAACATGGCTCTTTATAAAAGTAGATAAAACTAGTTGTTTTTTTATGAAAAAGATCCTCATTGGAGCATTAATCTTCAGTGGAGTTGAGTATGGGTGTTCTGTACATAGAGGATCTTACATTCGTGCCAGTTTAATATTGAATTTATTAAACGAGTTCAATTTTATCCAAAAGGTTTAATAAATTCAATTTTAAATAGGCACGAATGTAAGATTCTATTTATCACATAAACTACAACTAGAAATGTGTCCATAGGACAAAGATGCCCCCACTCAGGTCACTATGCCATAGCATTTTGATAATGAACATAAAACTGATAAACATGTTCAACTTAGGTGCGCATCTTCACTTGCTGGTCAACATTCCTGTAAAGTTTGGCGACCATGGCTTAAATAGTAATGGAGGAGGGATCCTCTTATGCGACTTCTCCCAACAAACACCTTTTTGCATAAATGTAAAATTGCAAATACAAGTCTTTGTGGTTTTTGTAATATGCACATAGAAACTATCGAGCATTTGTTTTGGGAATGTCCAGTTACTCGAGCTTTTTGGACAGAAGTACAAAACATTTTAATCACTAAAAATATACAATGCAATGTAGACTTTAAAACGATCTCATTTGGAATTATGACAAAAACGGCTAACTCCTGCATTCTAAATTGTATATTAATGATTGCGAAGTATTTTATTTTCAGAAGTAAATATACAAAGACAACTCCCAGTGTTGCAACCTTTATAATATATTTAAACACAAGAGGTCAATGACCTTGAAGCTCTACTGATAGATTTTGATAGCTAGATCAGCATTCCTGTGAAGTTTCATAAAAATCTGTCAAGTAGTTTCGGAGGAGTAATCGCTACAAGTTGAAGTTTTTACTATATAACTCTAGGTAAACAAAGATGGCCACTGGCAGCCATGTTTAATGTCGAATCAAAATAATTTTCGACAAGGATCAACATCTTGTCATGGTGATCATTTCAGAAAAAATCCCATATCAATATCACTTACAGTTTTCAAGAAGTAGTTGCTACAAACTTGTTTTTAAAAATCTATGTTTAGCCGTGGTGGCCATCTTGAATTTCCGGCCGACCTGAAATTTGGCTAGGATCAACTAGACATCAAGAGCAATATTCCTGTGAAGTTTCATAAAAATTTGTAAAGTAGTTTCAGATTAGTCGCTACAAGTTTTTACTATATAAATCTATGTAAACAAAGATGGCCACTGGCAGCCATGTTTAAAGTCGCATCGAAATAAATTTCGACAAGGATCAACATCATGTCATGCTGATCATTTTAGAAAATGTCCCATATCAATATCACTTACAGTTTTCAAGAAGTAGTCGCTACAAATTCATTTATTTTAAATCTATTTTTAGCCAGCCTGAAATTTTTCTGGGATCAACTAGACATCAAGAGCAACATTCCTGTGAAGTTTCATGAACATCTGTCAAGTAGTTTCAGAGGAGTAGTCGCTACAAGTTTTTACTATATAACTCTATGTAAACAAAAATGGCCACTGGCAGCCATGTTTAACGTCAAATCACAATAATGTTCGACTAGGATCAACATCATGTCATGCTGATCATTTTAGAAAAAGTCCCATATCAATATCACTTATAGTTTTCAAGAAGTAGTCGCTACAAACTTATTTTTTAAAAATTTATTTTTAGCTGTGACGGCCATCTTGAATTTCTGGCAGATCTGAACCTTTGCTAGGATCAATTAGACATCAAGAGCAACAGTCCTGTAAAGTTTCATGACAATCCGTCAAGTAGTTTCAGAGGAGTAGTCGCTACAAGTTTTTACTATATAACTCTATGTAAAAAAAGATGGCCGCTGGCAGCCATGTTTAACGTTGAATCAAAACGATTTTTGACAAGGATCAACATCATGTCATGCTGATCATTTTAGAAAAAGTCCGATATCAATATCACTTATAGTTTTCAAGAAGTAGTCGCTACAAACTTGTATTTTAAAACTCTATTTTTAGCTTTGGCGGCCATCTTGGATTTCACATCAACATGAATTTTTGCTAGGATCAACTAGACTTTATGGGCAACATTTCTGTAAAGTTTCATGAATATCCATCCAGTAGTTTCAGAGGAGTTGTCGCTACAAATAAAAGTTTATGGACAGACAGACGGACGGACTGACGGACAGACGGACGCCGCACCACGGCATAAGCTCTGCTGATCTCTGATCAGTAGAGCTAAAAATGTGTTTTGTTGATTTATATAATGTAAATATGTATCGTATTTAGAAAATGTAACTGCTCTTTGTAAATATGTGTGTTATTGTATAAATGTGTAAATTGAAAAATAAAATATTTTCAAAACAAAAAAAGTAATCCATATGGAGGAGGGCGTGACAGAAGTTGTTCAGCCCCTATTTTGACTAAGTCAAGGGCCATAACTCTGTGGTTCTTGGTCCAAAATAAAAATGAAAACTCAGGTACGCATCTTCACTTGCTGGTCAACATTCCTGTAACGTTTGGTGACTGTGGGTTAAATGTTTTCCAGCCCCTATGTTGACTGTGTCAAGGGCCATAACTCTGTGGTTTTTGGCCCAAAATGAAAATGAAAACCCAGGTGCGCATCTTCACTTGCTGGTCAACATTCCTGTAACGTTTGGTGACCGTGGGTTAAATGTTTTCCAGCCCCTATTTTGACTGTGTCAAGGGCCATAACTCTGTGGTTTTTGGCCCAAAATGAAAATGAAAACCCAGGTGCGCATCTTCACTTGCTGGTCAACATTCCTGTAACGTTTGGTGACCATGGGTTAAATGTTTTCCAGCCCCTATTTTGACTGTGTCAAGGGCCATAACTCTGTGGTTTTTGGCCCAAAATGAAAATGAAAACCCAGGTGCGCATCTTCACTTGCTGGTCAACATTCCTGTAACGTTTGGTGACCGTGGGTTAAATGTTTTCCAGCCCCTATTTTGACTGTGTCAAGGGCCACAACTCTGTGGTTTTTGGCCCAGAAATGAAAATGAAAACCCAGGTGCGCATCTTCACTTGCTGGTCAACATTCCTGTAACGTTTGGTGACCGTGGGTTAAATGTTTCCCAGCCCCTATTTTGACTGTGTCAAGGGCCATAACTCTGTGGTTTTTGGCCCAAAATGAAAATGAAAACCCAGGTGCGCATCTTCACTTGCTGGTCAACATTCCTGTAAAGTTTGGCGACCGTGGGTTAAATAGTAATGGAGGAGGGCGCGACACAAGTTTTTGTCGGTTGATGTATTTGTATGAAGAAGTATGTTTATTAGGTCTTTTCCATATGCCACCAAACAAACTACGTCGTTGATTTGCGATATCTGGTATCTTAACCAGTTACTGAAATCGATGAGGCAATTCTGATGCACACCGAGCTGAACAAAAAGGACTGAACGATGATGCGACCTTCATGTGCATATTTACTTCACTACTGTAACAAGATACAGTGCTTTGGGGGGTATAGAATCACTTGGGTTAAACGTCTAATTTTAGATTTACCCTTTTAGTTGTATGACAGCAAAATTTCTAAAATTATTGTCGTGAAATTGTGATTTTTTAATAGGCATTTTTGCACCAATATTTACATAATTTCATTTTATCCTTAAAAGTGCCAAACTTCAACAAGTTACCTTAATTGATGATTGCATTTTGTCTTTTGTCCCTAACATTTGTTAAAACAGCAAATATTTATTTCTGAGTTTATTGTGACAGGCAGCCAGTAAGGTTATCATTAAGGTAATATTGTGACAGTATGAATTTTTCGTTTCAAAAACACACTTCATTCAGGTAGTATAGAATCATTTTTTCTGAGAGGTGTTGCACGTAGCGATATATTTTGCATGGAAAAATGTCCCAAATAATTTCACCGTTGAATAAATGTATGCTTATATGATATATCTTCAAGCCTGGAAAGTTTTAAAATAATCTAAAATATATGAGCTGAGAAAATTGAATTTAAACAGGAAATGATTCTTTACTACCAATGATTCTATACACCCCAAAGCACTGTAACAAGATAAATACATCATGGCTTTATTATTGAATTGAATTGGATTTTATAGTCGCACCAACAACTAAGGTCATATGGCGACTTTCCAGCTTCCATTGGTGGAGGAAGACCCCAGGTGCCCCTCCGGCAATTTTCGTGCAAGGGCGGGCACCTGGGTAGAACCACCGACGTTCCGCAAGCCAGCTGGATAGCTACCTCACATAAAGATTCCTAGGCCCCTGAGGGATCGAACCTACAGCGGTGAGGGGGCAAGTGATTTCAAGTCAGAGACGTTAACCACTCGGCCACGGACGCCCCATGGCTTTATTAAACTCCCACACTGCAAGTTATGTAATAAGGGATCCCTCATGGGACCAGGAATCTTTATGTGAAGAAGCTATCCAGTTGGCTTGCAGAATGTCGATGACTCTACCCAGTTGCCCGCCCGCTCTCCTTTTTCCTTTAATAGTAACTCACCCTGGTTCTCTCCTGCAGACTCACTTTCTCCTTCTTGGCATCTCTCTGTTCGTACTCCTTGATTATTTCCTCCTCTATATCTTCTTGCTCACTCAGGTCCATGTCTACTTCATCCTCTGTAAATTGAATTAAAGTTTTGTTAAATGACTAATCAACAGATTTTCTAAGATTATTTAGAATATTTATTTGCATAAAAACATTCATCCCAAGCCGTCACCACCAAACAAACATAGGTTATAAAACAAAAATAATAAACAAATATTACAACAAGAGGTTAATGACCTTGAAACTCTACTGATAGATTTTGATAGCTAAATCAGTCATGGGAACCTGTGAAGTTTTATGAAAGTAAGACCAACACTTTCAGAGAAGTAATCGCC